>CABEEJ010000990.1:14351-55533 GCA_901482245.1 Timema douglasi | reverse complement strand
CCCCCCGTGAAAAAAAATTATAGTCTACGATTTACTAGAGCAATATTTTATTTATTTTGATCAAAAAAAAGTGTTGCTGTAAAAACTTCAAAAAAATTGACTTTTCTCGCGTCTCCTAAACTCCCATCTTAAAGCCACAGAAAATATTAGTTATAAAAAAATAATAGAAATATTACTTTAAGTAAAAATGAACGGGTTGGTTTCTCAATGGTCCACATAAACTACCAGAGCTCAAGATCAAAGAGTTTCAACCAAAAGTTATTAGCGACAGAATGAAAGTTAAAAGGGTTATGTTATTAAAAGGAAGCGTTTAGATAAAACTAATAGAATTTCTTTTTTCTGAATTGCTCTCACGACAAAGAAAACTGTTTTATGACCCGACATTCATCAGAAGAGGTTTGTAGTTATCCATAAGCGCCTTAAACTGAGAGGCAAGGGCAAGAAGAGTCCTGGAATGAAGGTCAGAGACGTCCTATTTTAAAAAATATTATACTTTTTTGAAAAATAAGATAAAAAGCAAGCGAGACTCAAGACATGCACACAAAAAACTGTCCTCACGCGATTTAAGGCATTCATTTAGTAAAAGATTGGATTTTAAGTGACAGGGCGGTAAAGATTTGATTCTCAGGCAGGTGAACAATTTCATCTGCTATATAACGCTAATTTTCCTATCCCCTACATAATCAAATGCGGATGCACTTTCTATAAAACTACATTTCTGATACTTACCACTTTAGACTACGCTGTAAAACGTATCAACTAAAAAAATTGCCGCAGTAAAATTATTATACAAAAAGTAACATGTATAACTGAGTGGCGATGAACCATTTATAATAATAATGTAACCATTTCTGAAGTTAATCCACTTCATAAGTAGCATGCTGGATGTGGGGAGATCGCGGTTCGAATTCCGGTAGGGTATGGTAAGGGTGGTTTTTATTTTATGGTTTCCCACCATTCCCCCACGCATATGTGGGTACATTTACTCTATTTATCCTTCCTCATCCCTAACCCAAAAGTGTAAATACGCGAAAGCATTTGTATTGAGTAAATACATGAAACAAATGAATTAAAAATAAAGAAAATGATGATAGGTTAGCGTAGGATTTGAAAGAGTGAGTGCATGTAGGCTATATCTGAGAGGAATGAAAAAAATTAATGGCGCAAACATAGATGAAAACGTAATTACTCAAGAGAGAACAGATGTTCTCCATTCTCGTCTAAATGTTTAAAGAACTGTTTTTATCTTTCATGCTTACATTCTTGAGGATATTGTGATATTCGCCAAATGATCAAAGGGTCCCGTCTGGAGCATTGTGAGAATAAATCATTGGATGACGCAAGACGAATCTGTTTTCAAAACTTAACACAACAATGGCGGCAGGGGTGGACTGGAAGGTTCTAAGTGGCCCAGGACAATAAATACGACAGCCCTTAACTTATATTTATAAATATAACTGAAGTGATGAGGTGTAATATTTATATTTTTACCGCCAGTCAATTTAATCCCAAAACTATTTTCATCTATATTATCGATAGCTTCGTCCCTAACCATTCCACACAAATCATTAAGTTCTCACTTTCTACTGAAATTAGCAAAAATGCTTCTAAATTTCTAGACAATATCAGGGATTCCATTTTTGATATTTTTAAGAAGGTAAAATAATCCTCCATACGCTACTTACATATATTAAAAAGGTAGTACAGTCAGTATTCTCCAAACAAATGACTTTACGTTTGGCTGTTGAGATTGTTTATAAACAACACCAAGACACAACATAGAGCAAGGTTTTACATTTAATGTGATCGTATCAAATTATGTATTCTGGGCCCTCCCTCACTTACTAATTGGAGTTTTTGATTATAATTTAATGAGACAAACCATTTAGAATATTGAATAGATATCTTTATTTTATTTAAACATAGTTGTGGCAGCCCAAACTAAACCAGCATCCAGGCGGTCCAGTCCAACCCTGAGTCCCGTATTGCAAGGACGATGCTGAGCACAGCCAGAGTACAGGCAGAGTATGAGCCTCGTGCTAGTACGATCTATGACACAATATCTTGAGTCTCGCCAGAGTCTGGTCCCAGGCTGGCTCAGGCTATACTCTGCCCGTACTCGGAGGATATTTCCACAACATGGCGCTGCGCGCATAGACGATCGAGACAGCTGTTTTCACGACAGACCTCATGCTCTGCTAGTGCTCAGCATCGTCCTTGCATACGGGCCTGAGTGGCGGCTAGCGAATTGCTGCCAGGAATGACTTAGCTCGACATGAATGTACCAGTAAAATACATTCCCCGCCCCTCTTCCCTCCCGTCTCAACAACCAACACATTCAGTATCAAAACTCACCATTCGAACTAAGTGCACACATTATCCTACTACATTTTATATATGTATGGTTGATCAAATATGGTGAAAAGGAGGGAAAAACTTGGGTTTACTAGTAGTCCCGTCAAGCTGAGCTAGCCTTGGAAATAAAGAAATAACCCAAGAGCCGTCACTTGACACGAAAACGACTTTGACTAACGACTAAAAAAAAGCATCATTAAAAAAATAATAAGTTAAACACAAAAGCTATTAACAGATTAAGCTAAGTATCAAGGGTAAGGAAGGCTGTTTAAAGAAGGTTATCCGCATTAGCGTGGAAAGAGGATGGGAAAACTATCGTGATAAATCACACGTATAAAACTACCCAATTTCACAGTCACAGGCAATCCAATATCTTGCGAGCCTGACGTCTTAGAGCGCGTGATCATCGTCACGGTTAACTAGAGCTTTACACGGTGCTGCTATAAATGGGGCCTTTCGAATAAGTTCTAAACATCAATACAAACTAAATCGTCTCGTAAATTAAACCCTTATGGTAATGTTACAAACCTCAATAGTATAAAAAGAAATTAACGATAGTATAAAAAAATACAAGCTTTTGATAAAATATTTTAAGCAGCTAGAATTATATTGAGTATTGACCTTGCGGTAACGTGATATCTATAATAGCTAACATAGTCAAAACGAAGTTACGTGCAGTGTGTCTTAATATCCAACCAGGCTATCCGCACATTTTCACAAACAAGATAGGAATTAGGAAGAGTTTAGATAAAATATATCCGCAATTTAGTGGGGGGAGAGTGGGAAATCATTGAGAGAAAAAGATATCCCAGAGCAGCCAGCCAGGGTTCTTATCCCAACCTGCCACCCCCAGCTAGCCAAACAGGAGTATATTGACGCCCTAGAACAATATATTGCTTTAATATAAACTAAATTCGCTTTGGTGGTCGCATGGTCAAACGCGTCACTCTTGTGTTAAGACAAGAATGCCGGCGACGGGGAGATCAAGGTTCGATTCCCGATTGGGTGTGCTAAGGACTATTTTTTTCTAAATGGTTTTTCACTCCACGCAAATTCGGATACATTCCCTCTGATACTCTACCTTCCTGATTACTTGATTACCTTGGCCATGTCGAATGCAAGTCTAAAACCTATTTTGTGGGATGGTGGGCGGGAGGGTGAAAGGCATGGCGTAGCTTCACAACTGACCAAAGTATCATTCCGCACCAACAAGAACAGATGGATCACGGATACCGTAGATGGCACCAGCTACCGGACAGGTCTTGCGGAAAAAATAATACGTTTGGAAATATCAGTTTTCTCGAGAACGAGTGAAATTTTTCTGTTGATATTTTAAAGACCCCTTCTAGGATAATATATCTATGTTTGTTAATTGTTACATTTTCTAACTTTTTGTCAAGAAGCCGGCAGTTTTCTATTGAAAAATGTCAATATTATAGATATTTGATTACTGTTAAAATTATAGAAGAGGTGTGTATATAAAAAATATAACTTAATCAACAAGCTTCTATTCTTGAACAAAGTTTCCGAAAATAAAATTGCAAAACAATAAAAATTCTTGAAGATAACCGTTTGTCCCCATTGCTCCGAATTTTCACGCCAAATAAAAATGGCCAATCGCCTTAAATAAATAATGTACGTGTATAGCACAAACAGTAAAATTATAAACATTATTTTTATCTTATATACTTTAATGATGGTACTAAGCTGGCAAAATAATAATACATTTTCACGATAAAATTGATTATCTACAATCATTTGTTTAGAGCTGAACATTCTAATGATTTTTTCTCCAAGAATTTTATCCAACTATGATTTTGGTTGGTTAAAAGAGACCATTCAAATGTCAATCCCTAACAAAATCATTGCATAATTCGAGTTTATTTCTTAGTTGCCTTGCTGCATGCCTTCTCGGCGCACGCATGATGAAAAAACGGTGCGTGTTTCGAAGGACTAGGGAACGTCTTGGCTGAATAAGAAAAAAAAAGCAATAGTGAAATGGATCCACGAATTGTTTTATATCGCGGATAAGACTTCCTCTCGCCAATGGTTATCGTTTAGCCTGTGTGGTAGGTCAGTTACTACGATCAGCGAGGAGAAAGTAGGAGGAAGACCTTACAGAGCAGGCATAATTTTGTGCGGCCCGTGGACCTTTCTTTATATGATGAGCCATCAAACAACGGAACACTATTCTTTTTTAAAAACCGAGGAAATAAAACATTTTGTGGTATTTGGTAGTTTGGAATGATTTGGAGCATTCTAGCACATGAGGTACTATTTCTTGCATATGGATCGATTCCTAAATATTGTTAAATGTGCGCAACAAATACATGCAGTGTTTGGCGGTACATACGCTTGTTAACAGTTGTTTTCTAACATGAAATAAAACCAAACTCCCCGATAGATCTCGGCCTACGAACACACATTTGTCAACTTAGGTATAATATTTAGAGCCCAACATCAACACCATTGATGCAAATAACAGATTTTCTAATATTTATTTTAAAAAAGATTTAGTATTATATTTTCATATAGGGTACCCACTTTTTTTTTTTTTTGTGATAGTAAGTTACTTGGTTGGAATTCTTTTTATTTTAAGAACATGAAAATACAGAATTTCGATGGATGAAATATATAAGCTATTACGGTTATAGACGCATATAATATTATTTAAATTGAAAAATGATACCCGGACACGGGAATCGAACCTGGATCTTTGGATTAGTACGTCAATGACCTGAACACTGAGCTATCCAGGTGTCATTCCATGCCCAGGACGTACGAAGTTAAAGGCTTTGGGTTCGATTCCCGTGAACAGGTATAATTTTTCAAATTAAAAACATTATACAGAATTTGTTTTTCCGCCTCAGTATGTTCGATATGTTACCTATGATCAAACGAGATAGACACGCCTGCCCTACTCTGAGAGTTTAGCAGGAAAGTTACGAGGCATTTTTTTCTTTCTGGACGTCAATGAACAGATATGCATCGCCTTTCCGAGTGTGCGAAGGAAACAGGCAGGAAGTTGCAAATATATTATATAATTACGATGACATCACGAAGTCTTTGATGACAGAATTCTCTGTGGTTATTTGAGTTAATAGTTTATATTATATGAGATAACCTCAACTCGCCGAGGACACTTGTCCTTTCTAAGGTTGAAATCTCAGTCGGAGAATACACGATGTGCATGGATGGGTTAGGTAGGAATCTGCCATATTAGTATGATATATATTTAGTGTGGTCTAATCTTTGACGACTCGAGAGCCAAACTGTACAATGCACCAAACCAAATAAAGTAATGCAGGGACGCCACTATTTTCTTAATAAAAAATTCCGTGTGTTTTGAAGGTTTTCAAAATTTAATCCCCATTTTTCTAGACACCTTAGAGCAGTGTTTTTGAAACTTCCCAATAGTAGACTACTTGATTAGCGTTGCGCTTGACATTTAGATCGTGTGCGTATTTAGTTAATACGTACCTATAATATTTGTATATTTATATTTAAGTCACGTAGCTATGTATATATTTATATATGATTCAAAAAGTTATTCATTTCAAACGACTTGAGATTAAAATTGGATGCTCAGAAAATGGGAGTGAACAAAAATGCATAGCTTTATTTCTATATGTATTTGTCTTGACTTCGACCAAAGTTTTTAAAGCCATTCGCTATTTGACGGCACCTCATATCACGAAGTTTCGGGCTGAACGAGTAAAGTTTCCTAATACAGGAGGAATCTGCCTCTTGGGACAAATCCCTCCCAACTCTCTTACCTTCCCAAAGTTCAAATTCAAAAGGTCTAGATTGTCTGTAACAAACTCGGGCTAGGCCTGCGTCTCTCTTAAAGATTTACCACAGTTATACGAACCATATTAGCAGTGGCGTGTAGTGGAGTGTTTGTTGTCATCCGTGGATATACAAATATGGAGGTCAAAACATTAAACCTTTTTTTTTCTTTTCAACGTTTCGACATTATCATTGTTTTTATCTTTACAAAATTAACTGTTAAAAGCTCAATATAAAATATATTATTTAAATAAAGATAACGTGTCACCACAATATTTTATTTTCATTTATAAAAAGCTTTTTGATGGTCGAACGACCTTAAGTTAGTCTGTACACCTTATGTTGTTATTATATTATAAGCAATGAGCATACATAAATAACCATTGAGCACACATAAAAAAGCAATGTACACAAATAAAAAACAAATGAAACAAGAATAAACAAGTTTGGAACACTGTTAAGGGGGTCAGAAGGAGGGGAAGGGGTAAACCAACAGCCAACCAATCAGAGAGACACACAACATTGCGTAATAATCACAATACACACTCTCTCCACGTCGGGGTCAAAGGTCGAACTGGAACGATACACCGGGCTAGGTAGTACTAAATATGATATTGATTAAATTTTATAACGATGGCTACATGTTTATCTTATTGTGTATCAAGGACTTTTCACACGTTAATAATTATTTAATCTTTTAGTTACTGCCACCATTTTTGTTGAAAATAGAGCTATTATGAGAAACAGTCAAATCGACCAATTGTCCACACAAATTCAGACCCCAGACCAACGATTTTTCAACTTTTTTTCTATCAATCTATCAATCAATTATTTACAAGGCACATCACCAGTTTTCAAAAGAGGATTTTTATCACCAAATAACGCGTATTAATAGAGTGTTTAAAATTTCATTAGCTAAAATTCTAATTAATTATGTTATTTTTTAAAATAATGTCGATAATGAATTTAAAAATTATTTGTTTTTACTCCTAAACTTTTTCTCGCTTCTTTATCGTCTTCCCCCTAACTCCCGAGGCACATTGGTTGAAAAACTTTGCCCCAGACCACTAATTTACCAATCTTTGCCACCTGCGTAGGGTGGCACAAGGGTTGAGGAATCTAAATCATCCGGTCTGGTTCGCCCAAGACAAGAAGGTAAGGGGTTAGTTTCAGTCCCTACCGGCTGTAATGAGGGCATTCTTTTTTTAAAAATCCTTTTTGATTTTCTAACCTACACAAATGGGGGTGCACCTTTGAATTATTCACCTTACTCATCCTCTACCCCATTTTTGTAAATATGTCTCCAGCCTGGACGGGTAACAAAACGATTTTATTTTTAAAAATTCAAAGAAAAACTTACTGTCGCCAGAGAAAACTGCCGATATCACTGTGATACATTTTCTGGCCTTCATCAGGAATCACACCCAAGCTCATAAGTGTCGTCACAACGCGCCTAAGAGACACCCCTCTCCCCTTGGTCGCGACGCTAGCTTTCAACCACTCCTCCCTCCAGCTCTAAAAGCATGACGTGACCTTTGAGTTCTGAGCGACCCCTATAATTTAGTTTGTTTTTTCCTCCTCCCTCCTGTATTATATTCGATGACNCCCCCCCCCCCCCCGCCACAGCCCATATCCATCAGAGGGTATGCAACCCGACATACGGGCTTTTGACGTGTAGTAGACACGATCTTGTGGATGTGCGATCAATAACCATTAGTTCGTGTGTGTGCCTCTCACAAGGTCGTCTATCAATGGACTCAATAAGGGAGGAAAACAATGGAGTAGCTTATTGCGAGAAAACAAAATATTGCAATCAATAGATAAAAATAGATTAATCTTTTTTTTAGGCTTTAGGAAACACAGAATAACGAAATTACTAGGTATGTATGTATGTATATTTGCGTCTCCCTTATTGGCTAACTTCTATTTCTATTGGAGAATCTGAATTTTACCGTTGTTTAGGCTTTTAATAACTCCGGCTCGATGTTTCGGCGCCATAGATGAATTCGAGGATAGTTACGTAAATTTGAATACACTGATTAGAAAGAAACAAGGCGTTCCAGCAAGCAAAGAACGCAATTTTTTCAATCAAGTTTATTTGCGCGATCATTTAATTTTAATGCCTGCAAAATAAATAAATTGTGGTTCATAAACTGATACTCTAGCACAAAATATAATGAAATAACTAGTCTGGAGTGTTAAGTAGCCCATATGCTTGGGGCGAAAGTGGGGGTAGCTAGACAGTAAGTACGAGTAGGGCTACCTCTGAGGATACGGATCAGGATAGCCCGAATACAGATAATGGGTGTTGATAATGTTGGTGCGGATACAGATAATACTGTTTCGAATGAGGATAATGTGCCGTACGCGGATCGTGTTGTTGCGGATACATGTTATGGACGCGGATATTGGTGTTGTGGACGACTGTATTGATGTTTCTGGTAGTGATAATACTATTGTGGACGCGGATAGTGGTGTAGAGTGTAGAGCTGTGGTTATCAATAGGCGGCCCGCGGTAAATAGTTTATATTAAACCGTATATATGTATATTAAACCAAATATATACGGTTTAATATATACATATATATGACTAGTTATCCAAATTGTAAGAAACTTGCCATTCTAATTTGAACTATGTTTGGGTCTACCTACAAATGTGAATCAAGCTTCTCTGACGCGATCAATATAAAAAATTGTTACAGGAACAAATTAACAGATGTTCATGTTGAAAACGCCCAGATTAGAAACATACTAATCTCCAGATTTGAAAAAAAATCGTCAAAGGAAATCGCCCTCATTTTTCTCATTAGTTTCTTGATAACTAGAGTAAAGTTTGATTTTTATTTTATAAATCCTAAAATAAAAAGTGTTCATAATATTATGAGGTACTAAGTTTTAATTTTGAGTACATTGTGTAAATTTTTCAAATTAAGTTTTCACACCCTCTGGCCCAGTCCATGAAAAAAAGATACAGCTGCACCCCACGCTGAGAATTAATTGAGAGCCACTGTTGTAGAGGGTATGTAGTGTGGTCTCTTATGTCGATTTGATATTTTTCGTACATATTGGAGGTTAGAATTGATATTCCCCCAGATTTTGAATTTAAATTATCTATTATAACAAAAAAATAGGTTGGCATTTTTACAATAAGCCAATATGGCTGCTAACCTACAGTACAAAATGGCAGCCAAACTCCATCATTTGGGTACTCTACGACATTTAAGTTTACCTTTAAACTTCATATTGTGTGTTTTGTTTGTCTTTATTTGTCTTCCTTTTTTCTTATACTCTAATTGTTTTTATCTTATTAGATTTAAAAAATGCGATATTACAGTATTTCACGGTATTGTTCAGAGTTTCTAGCACGTTATAAAGATATAAGCTAAACATGGACACACTGCAGACAGCAAAGATCTTGGAAATAGTTGATTTCAACCTATGCATCATAAATATAAAAGTGGGAATGAGCCTGTGAACTATAAAAACTATGCATCTAAAACAAAACCCGAGTTTATTGAAAGTTTACTCCCTTCTACAGAAACTTTAAAAACTTAAGGTGTCAGTGACATGTTTGCATTTCAAAATAGTCTCTCCGGTCTCTCTGCAGATGAACTTATATTATAAAAGTGTGTCATATCATATAAAATGGTAGAGTAACGCTACTAATATTACAAACATTGAAAGAGCTAAATTGCGCTTTGAAAAGACCCTCTCTTCTGGAAATGTGACTGAAGTACGACGAGGTCAAAAGTGTCACCCTTCTGTACCTTCATCTATTACTTCAGGTTTACTGACTTAACTTCAGCTCCTTTGCTTTATGCATTCTGCAAGGCTGCAATTCAAAAAACTGGGATAATTCAAAGTGATAGAAGAATATCATATATAAATTACAATGCCAACATCTTTGCTCAGCAATTTGTCCAGGCCTATAAAACCGATAGACAAGTATCTTACAAACCAAAGCAAGAGGAAAGTAATTTTCGAAACCACAGTGAAACTCCTTTACCAGTTGGATTGGCCCTGGACCTGCACAAAAATACACGATCGCAAAAAGTGATTTCAAAACTTGCTGATCTGGGAATGACAGTTACATACTCAGTAGTTATCTCCATAAAGGACAGTATTGAAGAGGCTGTTAAAAAATAATCATGTTGGAGGTATATGCCTATCATAATGGTTAATCAGTAAACAATTTGTATGGTTTGCAATAGATAACATTGCTTTTTTTGGAGGCGACTACTTGTGGTAAGGACACACTGTATGATACAGAAATTTTGTACCAAACCAAAATGGACGATTCCAATAATTCTGAAAATATACTGAAATTAATTAGAAATGTATCATCCGGAAGGATTGAAAATAAAATTGAATTTGATGTACTATCTTGTGAATGACCGTCACCGAAGAATTTAAAACAAAAATTTTCTGGAACATGGAGTGATTTTCACTCTGTTGACACCTTCATCACCCTTAACAAATGTGCCATTAGTTCCTCCAACAACTAGATTACCACCGCTAACTAGCTTTGATGTTTATACACGGGATTGACGAAAGCCCGAGCAATAACAAATGTATTAGGTCCTGAAAAGATAACATGCTTAAGTCTTGACTTACAGTCGTACGATTTGGCAATGAAACTTTGGAATTCAAGAGATAATATAAAACAGCGGTTTTTATTTCGTCCTGGAGATTTGTATGTAACATTTTGGGCACTATGTGCATTAGGGAAATATATTGAAGAGAGGGTAATAGATCAAGCATGGGTAGAGGTCGGTATCTACTCACCTACAACAGTTAGCAACATTCTCGACAGAAGACATCTGTACAGATCACTTGAGGCTCACATTGTAAACTTGTTGGCACTATGTCAGTTGTACTTCAATCTGTTTCTAGTGAATGAACCACAAGATAAAGATGACCTTGAGGAGTTGTCGTTGTCATTGAAATAATCCTACTTGGAAGATATCAATTACCCGATAGATCAAAGGAAACGCCTTAATGCAGCTACCTTAGAAGCTTTAGGAAAATTAGAAACCCTGGATATTTTTACGAAATGTAAGACTTTTTAAAGAAGTTTCAATAAAGTACAACAGTTTATTATGACTTAAATTAATCAGTTTGAAACCATACTACAGTTCATTCTAGCAACGAGGACAAGGAATTTTTCACTAAATATGACATCTATTGGATCGCTAGTCAAATATTTTTTTGCTCAAGACCACATTAACTACGCTCGGCAATCGGCATCTTTCTTTATATATTTCAACAGTGCAAGATCCTGACGCTATTATATGTTTCAAAGGTAAAAAAATTGGACTTTAATCAAATTCCTTGACGCCATTATTTTTTACTGTATGCTAGACGTCATAGTGGATAATTGTAAAAACACCAATCTATTTTTTTCTTTTGCCTTGAGGTATGTAAATTCTAAACCAGGAAAAAGTTTGCTTTTAACAACCAATCTGCACGAAAAACACATTGCGTACCACACTAATGTCGCGCTCTCTTCCTTCACTACAAATGTTAGACAGTCAGCTAATCAACAACCAGTTAGCCTCCCTCATCCATGCCACACCCCACCTCCCCCTTCTGATTCTGACTAACACACAACCTTTACGAGTATGCAGAGAAATTATTCAACATCTACAGCATCAATAAGACAAACTACTGATTAATATTAATTCACATTTGTGACGTTGAAACACATCTTTTGAGATATCTAAAAAAAAATTTCATTCTGTTTATTGTTGTAGCTAGAAAACTCAGGCTAGTGATAATAGTGAACTGCTTAAAACTTAAAAGTGTATGTTGTATGCCTGTTATATAATATATATATTTCTAGGAGGGCGAAATCTATGTTCCTCACCATAATCTTTTTCATTCCATTTTTTAAAACCCGTTTAGGTGGCCGCGTGCTCTAAAGCGCCTTTCACGCAGTAGACTAGACTACCAAAGACAGGGAAACCGGGGTTCGAATCCTGATCGAGTGTACTAAAGGTGGTTCCTTAAACGGTTTTCTGCTCTCCCTTCATGCAAATGCAGGTTCACATCTATTAGAATTAAACCTTCTCCATCCCTAAAATATGTACGTAATTAGTACATCTAGGCGTATATAATCCGAAAAGGTAGTAATATACGGTGATTAGAAAAACTTTAAATCTTATAATGTAGATTTATTTTTATTTCTAAGCACCTTTTTTGTACCTCAACTTTGGCTTGGGCCATATTTTTAAATAACAAACGATTTATTAACACAATAAGTGCTTTCTGAACGCGTTCAGCTCTGAAATAGGCAGCCAACGACTCGGAAATAAATCCAAAGTACAACTACGGCTGTAAGAGTATTGCCTACCATCTTAACCTACTTGCGCCTGTTAACATAATTAGTGGTCGCGCGGTTAACAAGGACACCAACCAGGTGCGAAATGGCTTCTTGAAATTCGACTTCATTGCGTGTTTTTTTTTACAGAAGACTAGCTCGAGTAGTTTTACTAAGGCACGAGACCATTTTCATTGTCAACTTCAAATCGCTCCCAGCTTACCTGCTTTCAATTTAAGAATCGTCAACCTCGGAGGACTTGAGGTATGGTGCTCTCCTCATGATCCCAATACTCGTGGATTAAAACCCAGCCAGGGACGGCGAAGTTTTCTTGAACGATAAAAATCTGTAGCACAACTTCCTTCGGAGTGTAAGTAAAGCTGTCTGTTCCAAGTTGATTGTGGTAATTAAAAGACCCCTGGAAGTTATGTGAAAATACTTTTCCCGGCGAAATTGGAAGGCCTTTTTTATTCTAGCTCAGAGAAATTCTCGTGGTGATATAATTAGTTGGTTCAGAAAGTGTACGTTAAATAAATTAAATAAAAACTAAACATTTACCCCATACCCGTACAGTATTCGAACCAAGATATCTCCTATGTAAATGAGCAATGTTTGAAAGCTCTCACTCACAACCAAGTTAAATTAAATGCTTTCAATCAAACACACATTCAACTCGACATGTTCAACGCAAGTTTGTTAACATTATAATTTTAAAGTTGGCGGAAAGAATAAACAGAATCTACAAAATAGGAGAGAGAGAGAGAAAAAAAAAGAAGCAAAAATGCCAAATTTAAATGGACAGATACCTTATCTGATCTGATTTTGACATTGTACAAAAATGTATCTCCCGCTCCCTATTTGCTATTCATAAATATTTATGTTCAGTAATCAACATTCTCAAAATAAATCATAGTCAAGATTAAAAACAGTAATTGATTAAGAAGCGACAAGGACATAATTAATATTTATTTATTTTATTATTTAGCACCGCGTCTTACTACCCGTTCGGGTTATACGCTTTAAGTACTAATTACTCTAAGGTATTAGGAATTGGGAAGGTTGAATTAGAGGTAGTGAACCCGCATTTGCGTGTAGGGAGAGTGGAAAACCATTTAGTAACCCCCCTCCCCCAATTCACCCGACCGAGATTAGAACCTCGATCTCCCCGTCCTCGGCGGTCGAGCTCAACACGACTAGCGCGTTAGCCAACTACGCTACCGAGGCGGGTCATAATTAATATTCCCTTGGCGTATAGCCCGTACGGGTAGTAAGACGGGGAATATTATAATATATTACCCTACCAAACAAACAAACAAACAAACAGATTCTTTTGATCAATACTTAGAGAACTTTCAGACCTTTACCAAATTAGTTTTAATCACCTGACATGTCCGGGTTTCCCCTAGTGTGTGGACACCTTGGTAGTTAAGAGGAACTGGCCCTGTATTTATCCAGCAAACCCTGTGACAATAGTGTACAGTAACAACAAAATAAAACCGGCTGTTTGAGTGAATGATACTGGTTTAGTTCCTTTTAAGAACATTTTAAAACAGGTTCAACATATTTCGTTGCTCATTTTATGTGTGTTAAAAAAACGGTGTAATTTAATGCAAATGGATTTAAGTTCATTTAACGTCAAAAAAAGATTTAAACTATTACGAATGGATTGTAATTTAACTCCTTTAATATAAAGTGTTTTAAAAATATATATATCAAATTTATTGTGAACGGACTAGAGTTGAGTAGATACTCTCGGATAACTCAAAAACGTTTGAGCGTATTATGTCGCCGTGTCTTGAATAAAATACCGTCTCAATTAACAGAACCTTTATTGAACCTATTGTTGGAACAGTGTCCGAAGCACCTCATCTTCGCAGATGTGAAACACTGAAGAAAGGGAACACTAGCCTTCACCCTCCATCTTATCTTATCAGCAACGCTGATTGCGTAATATAGTAGTTTGTCTCACACACAGCAAGCTGATCAAAAAGCGTTGCCAAGAAAACCACTTAATTGATCTTTTTTTTTTTTTTAAAGAGAAAACTCCTCGTCAACTAAAATGGATCTACACATCATGTGTGTTTAAATGTCCTCTTAATTATTTTTTAAGGAGACCTTTCTCCGCCTATTATAACGGAGATTCCCATTCTCTTTTCACTCTCACGTATCGACTACAGCGCTTGGTGGATGAGTGTATCCCTAACGTCACTGGTTCCCCAGTCTTCTTTAGACTAGATAAAAATTATGTTAATATTTAGATATTGTTTTCAAAGGTTTTATGAATACAGTCCCCGCTCCTGCGATTTAATCATCTAACCTTTTTGTATGTGTTTTTATGCATGTATGATCTAATATTTTGCAAGTCCTGTTTGTTGTAAGAAAGTTGGTATGTTTCGTGTAGTATTAGGAGCGGATTAAGCTTTTTGACAAATATTTATAGACACAATTATTCGATTTGGTCAAATGACGCCTTTACGCAGGAAACAGTCTGTAGGACCGGCTTCATCAGATGGAAACTTTCTACACCCGATTGAGATTTGGGGATACGGGATCTAACCCTCAACGATTTATTGCGCCCCTTCACACCACAATTACTGCCCAAATTTGGATCTAAACTCGTTTTAAAAACAAAATACTGTCTACAACAAAAATAACTAATTAAAAGTGGTCGTTAAGAACGTAAATGTAGCACTTTCATTGTTATCAGTCAGTTTTGCGTGTTACAATATAACGGCACGCCATAGCTTTCCTAAACTAGTTTGGTTAATATTTACCGTTTATTAAGACCACGCCGATCACTGAATTTGTTGTTGTGAAATTACATTTTACTCACAAGCTTGGCAATTTCATAACCACTTCGGTGGCCGCATGGTCTATGGTGCCACTCTCGTAATAAGACTGCCGTTGACGGGGAGATAGAGGTTCGAATCTCTGTCGGGTATAATGAGGATGGATTTTCCAAAATTGTTTACCATTCTTCCTCCACAGAAATGCTGCTACACTTCTTATAAATATAATCCTCCTAATCAATAAAACCATTAGCGTATGACTTGAACGGGTAGCAAACAGGGCGAAAAAAAATAAAAAAATTCCACAATAGTTTGTGAGTTCAAGCTTAACAGATTTAGAGCGAGAGCCTTGTGAGGGTGAGCTGGTAGTTATTAAAATTACTTAAAAAAAATTAATATATTCATACATCAAGTCATGTGATAGATAGTTGTTATTTTTGATAGATATTATCAATACCTATAACATAGCACAAATAATTGAGTAAAATGTTTACAATACTGGCAGCCAATAAATATGTTTGAATTTTATAAACTGTTCTTCAAATCAAAATCAGGCTATTAGTGACAAATTTTTCAAAGTTGCCATCCCTGTTCCTTCCCAAATAAATCCCTTTTTCAACTTTGAACCTAAGCGTTCCTTTTCCTCACTAAAAAGGCACGGCGATTATTAACTCGACGGTGACCTGGTGGTCTAAGAGTAAGGTGTCGGACTTCTGTGCTGGGGGTCCGGGGTTCAATCCTAGGTCCCAGCACAGATTTATCTGATTGCCTAACCCTTACTACACCTCTGACAAGACGTGTATTAATCACAACTTGTGAATGTGTAAAAAGCCAGGCCTCCACCGTGGTTCGGATTCCACGTTAAACTGTTGGTCCTCCATTTAATCTAACAATCACCCTACCACTACACATTAGCGTAAGTGCGTACAACCAAAACGGGTAGTATGACGAGGTAATAATAAAGTAATTCGACCCTTAGGACTTTGTTTGCCTCCTTCTAGTATTTACCCTTTACTGCTTCTACATACACAAAAATCTTACCCCCTCATACCACAATTATACTGTGCAAAATAGGCCTTTTAGTTCAATTTTAAAACACAATTTTCTTTTTTTCTTATTTTAGATATACAAATTGTTCAAGATACTTAAACTGCGCCTGTATAAGATGTGTTTATATACTCAAATAGAGCTTAGCCGGTCCCAAAACCGGATTAATCAGAGTTACCGATGGGTTACCAACCCGTCGCGTAAAAACAAACCAGGTTTCAAACCCCATAAGCAATATTGGAAATTAAGCGATTAATAATCAAATCATCTAGATTACATGTGTCTAAATTGTAGAAAGTTTTCAAAAATAATAAAAAGCTATTAAAAAAAATTCCACACACGAATGTTTGTAACGTTATATATCAATATGGTTTTTTAACATCTAATAATGTAGTTGGAAACCCCGCATTCAGAAAGCGCGTGGTCGAAGCCATCATTCCCGCAATTGACTGGACTGCAGGTGATGGGAAGATCCGGGTTTGAATACCGGTCAGGTGTACTGAGTGTGTTTTTCCTTAATGATTTCCCACTCTCCTTCGATGCGAGTGCGGGTACACTTACTTTAAATTCATCCTTCCTTATTCCTTCCCCATAACAGCAACGGATAGAAAGATGCATTGTACAGAAATTAAAATAAACAGTATAAATTCGCTCAATAAAAGCCAAATATATCCTATTTTGCCGTCAGCCGACAGTCGCTCATCCGTCGCGATGTGATGCTCAAATATCAATAAAAGCTAATTGAAAGAACTGGCGAGTGTGATAAATTACCCGTACCTTGACATACCACTGCGTCTTAGGGCGTGGGGGTTTGCCGTGCGGATTGTAGCCGGTACAGGGGCAGTGCAGCAGTTGCAACCCTCGCCTCTTGGTGGGATCACGGTGCTTGGTGGCCGGAGAACCGGAGGCGGCATGACGTCGTCCGCCACTGCCGGTCAGCGTCGCCGCTGCCGACAGCAGGTCACGGTACAGCTCCGGGCTGAGCGTCGTTCCGGGCAGGTTGGCCGACCACAGCATTCGTAGTCAGTATTTGGTCGCCGGCATGGCGCTGGCTATTCAAGGGGCGAGGAGTCGTTGGTTCGAGTACCGATTTGCTGTCGCCACGCAGCGCTGTACGTGGCGAGATGACGAACTACGTGTGATGGGGTGGTCAGTACTTTACTCTTTAATAAACGGATCCAACACTATTTATAGACATTCCATCAATTTGATTTTTGAAATAAAATCACGAAACTGTACTTTATCTAAAACACAAACAGTTTTTTTAACTTTATTTACACCCTTTTTTCAGATAGGACGTTTGATCTTCACTCATGGAACGAAAGTCACAATCTCTCCACGTCAATATAACCATCCAGAAATTTTCTTGGTGCACAAAAACAAGATCACAAAATAAACCAACTTTAAAATTGTCATTAAACATATCACATAAAAATAAACTTCGATTTCACTTTTTTTCGTCAGTTTTGTTGAACTTATATAAACGCGAATCTCGACGTAAGAAAAAACCATTTGCAAGCAAAAAGTCTGAACAAAATGTACTTACAAAAAAACTTTTAATGAAAATAAACAAGGAACAATACAAGTACTTGCGAGAGAGAGAACTAAATTAGAGAGTTGTGTGCGATCGTTCGAAGATACACAACACAAGAATGTCACTTTCCCTAGAGTTTCCCCCTGACCGCGTTAATAATAGTTACATGCGTGTGGTGTTTTTTTTTGTTACCTGTCAATTAAACACTATTAAGATCATTAATAAACTTGAGGCAAGTTTCACTGCGCCTGAACAACAGTCTTCAAACTGATGAAATAAAAAAGGACCAAAGCTTGTTCCAGAAGAATGTAGGTGAAGATTCTTGAAAAACGGGAGGCCAATTGTATGTTTAGTTTATAGATAAAGTTTAAAAAAAACTAGTTCTGGAAATATTTTTTTAAATATGTAAAGTAAAATTTTATGAAAGGAGTGCGCTGCTTGGACAATTGCGACTAACCTCACCACAAATACACCTTTGTTCACTTAGGTAGGGGTTGACGTGTTTTAATCAGCGAGTAACCCCCTCCCAAAAAAAGAGCGACCGCCTGAAGCAGTGTCTAGCCGCGCACTGATAATAGCAACCGCGCGGGAGCGTGAGTGATGCTTCTCCTCCTAACCCCCCTTCCCCTCCCAACAAACAAGCGAGAGCACCGGCCTCGTCATCACGCATGCTCTGCACCCGTGACGTCACCGATTCTACGTTATCTACGAGGAAGGGAAAGGGGGTGATGAAAAGGGAGGGAAGACAAGGGCGAAAAAACATTCCTCCTTCTCCCACGACCTTCCCCAGTCGTCAGACTGTTGCTCGATATTATCGAACGATTGTCGAGAGTCTGACTCTTCCCAAGAGTACTGAATAGCACATACGTCATGGAATATAGAGTCGTGTTTATGATAAATTGAGAAACTCAAGGCTGTGAGCAGGAGGTATCCGGCGTAAGACTCGTATTTCACTCGGCGTTTGGATCCCAAGCGGGGGCAATGGCGGTGATTTTTACAATAAAATGAAACTATGGATAAGCTTTCTGATGCGATTACACGATTATTTTTTTTTACTCGGCGTTGATTTTGGTTTTATTTTGTGTCAAACAAACTCCATCATTTTAGTTATTGACTTAATTTTGTCATGTTCTTGAATTTATTTTATTATTTTAGTTTAGAAACATTAATAAATTCACGCAGATAAACACCCTAATAACTTAAATACCGAGAAAAAAGATTAATGCATAACGCTACTCCCCCCATCTACCAGCCCCTCCTCCCCCACATATTTGTCAGAAGAGATGACGTCATCTTGAGTACTCCCTCCAACGAAGAAGAAAATATCTTCTCGTCATTTGCACCCGGCCCCCTTCCCTCGTAATGTCCTGTGTTTCATCCTCTTCACTTGAAATAGATAAGTAGGCCTACCTTATTAGTCATTCATTACCATGGACGACGTTATGACGCCACTATACCTCACCCCCTTTTCATTTTTTAGGAAGGGGCGAGGAATGGTTGGCCTTGTCCCACCCCTTTTAGTTATCATTGGACAGGTCACGGGTTCGACACTGAGTTACCCCTGTATGGAGTCTACATGTCTTTATTGTTAATTAGACGTTTGTAGTATTTAGCAGGGCAGCTTGTGGATTGTTGCCAGGGTAAGAAAGGTTTTACGGGACTGCAATAGTAAAGTGTTTTCTTCCCCTCTCTAACCAAATAGCTAGCCTCAAACATAATAATATAATTAAATAATTAATATCTATGTTTTTTCGCAGATTACGTGGGCAGCACAATAAGCGCGAATGGGAGAATCTAGAACCGTGTTCAGGGTAGGGATTGACGAATTTAATGGGAAAAGACCATTGGGAAGACCTAAAGGTAGATCGGAGGATAACATTAGAATGGACCTAAAAGAGATAGGGTGTAATGAGTTGGACTGGATATAACTATCTCAAGATAGGGAAAAGGTGTAACGAGGTGGGCTGGACCAAACTAGCTCAAGATAGGGATAGGGTGTAATGAGTTGGACTGGATAGAACTAGCTCAAGATAGGGATAAGAGGCGTACTTTTGTAAGTGCGATAATTAACTTGCGAGTTCCTAATAAGACAGAGTAAGTAGTTAATATATGTAAGCTTATAAGTTTAATACTAAATTCGTGTTAGACTGGCCTGCTGATGGCGATGCAATTAAATACGGATAACCTGGAAGCGTAATTAGACTCAGTATATAAAAAAACTTTATTTGTTTGTTTTTAATGTTGTTAAAAGAAACGTATTTATGTTCCTCCTCCTTAAGACTAAGTAATTAAAACAGGAGTTCAAATTCAAATAAATATATCCGCATGAATAATACATTATTTAAATATATTCTAGGTTTCATTTGCACAAGTAACAGGCCCAATTAAAAATAATCTTAAATTTTCAGGGTAGTAAATTAACAAGTCGGCGAACTCATTAGGGGATTTTGTAAGCCTCGCCCAACCTGCACCAAAATGAAGAGCCATGAGGAAATTATTACTGCTTTTGGTGACCTGGCGGTCTAAGGGGGCGTCAGACTTCTGTGCTGAGAGTACGGGGTTCAATCCTCGGTCCCAGCACAGATTTATCTGATTGCCAAACCCTTCCTTCACCTGACAAGACGTGTATTAATCACAACTTGTGAATGTGTGGAAAGCCAGGCCTCCACCGTGGTTCGGATTCCACGTTAAACTGTAGGTCCTCCATTTCTATATCACAATCACCCTACCATTACACATGAGCGTAAGTGCGTATAACCCGAACGGGTAGTAAGACGCGGTGCTAATAATAATAATACCCGACCGATTTATTCCATTTAATTACACTAATGGACTAGGTGTAAGGTTTAATAAAGTAAATGTATGCTACCAGTATTTGCGTGGATAGAGGGTGGGGAATAATGTATGAATAACCACCTCATTACAGTCGGCGGGGAATTCGAACCCCAGTACCGCCTACTGGAGGACGGCAATCCAGACTAGACGGGACTTACACCTTCGTCTACGTGCTCACTGGCGCGGGTTGAGATTTATTAAACCGGATACTCGGGCTTTTTCAGCGTCTGCGCGTTTTTTCAGTGTCTCTTGATAAAAATTGATGACACATTATTGTATTAGTAATTGGCTAAAAAATATAAACAACACCACGTCTTACTAATCGTTAGGGTTATATACAGTTGCCCCATGGCTTCTTTGGTGCTGACTGACAGCTCACAGCTGACAGTTAATAGCTTTAAAAAGTTACCAGACCAAATTACGTATCCCTACGCCGAACTAGATGATCTGCAAAAACATGTGTTTAGCATATGTCACTTTTGACAGTCAAAATTTAGGTATATACTTAAATGTTGACTGTCATAAGTCAGCTGTGAGCTGTCAGTGAGCACCAAAGAAGCCATGGGGCTACTGTACGCATATGCACCAATTACGCTGATGTTTTAGAGATTAGTTTGGCTGAATTTAGATTAAGTGTACCCACATTTGCGTGGAGAGAGAATAAAAATATATTGAGAAAACCACTCTCAGGACATCCGACTGGGATTCGAGCCCCGATCTCCCCGTCATTGGCGGTTTAGTCTATTTCGTAAGCGACGTCTTAGGCCATGCGGCCATCGAAGTGGATGATTTTAAATTAATTTTTAATAAAGTTACACGTGAACATGAACAAATATCTGCTGAAGGACATCTTTAAGAAAAAAAAAAGATCAACTTTTTTACCTTCTTCTGCAAAGACATGATTAGTGTACCTAGTTCAGCGATAATAAACATAATATTATCATGAAATGGAAGAGACGAACGAACATTCGTGATACTTTCGCGTTTCCATCCAACTACGAATGAAGTGGAAAATCCCAGAACTTCTAAGTGGTTGAATAAATATTTAAATTGATTTTCACGAGTATCTCGAATTCTCGGAGCTATTTTTACCAGTCCGTTTCAGTCCATTTCTTCCAGAATCGATTTCCCGCTGACGTCACTAATGATGTCGCAGAAGAAAAAAAAAGTGTGTGTATGTTTTAAAGGGGTGAGTGGGACGCTATAATTGAACCGTCACGACCTTCTAGGTCACAATGTGCAAATTGAGTTGAGCAAATGTACAGTCCAACTTTCTTACGAATTGACATATTATCCGACAGAAAAATTAAATACTAGATATACTTTAACTTATTCATATGTCAAGTCACGTGATATGAAGCTGTTAATTTTCTTATCTACTAGGCCTAAAAATACCTATAAAATACCCAATAAAAAGGTTAGAATATATTGTAGTGCAATAATCTGCAGCCGTTTCTTCAACGATCCGGTTCAAATCTAGCCGAGGTCAACGGATTTTTATTAAGCGATAAAAATCTGTAGCACAACTTCCTTCGGAGGGGAAGTAAAACAGTTGATTCCATATTAGTTGTGGCATGCAAAGAACCCTGGGAGGTATGTGGAAATACCTTTCCCCAGAAAATGTGTAGGACTAGATGGTGCGGGCAGCACTAACCAGCCGAAAAGCTGAGTGTATACCAAGCTCCTGTTGGAAATAGATCGCAACAAACCAACCTTTGAGTTGTTGACTTAAGAAGAAGGTATAAAGCTAAACAGGTCAATTCTACAATCATTCAACATTTAATTAACTAATTTTTATGTTTATTAAAAAAAGATTACACATCTATAATACACCACATTAGAATCGGATAGTAGTGTATTCTACCTGGAATAATTGAGTTTCCATATACCAATTGCAATTTCTTTATTCTAAAGGCTAGAGTTGAGAGCTGCCATTGCATAGGCTAACTGAAGCATTATGCGCCAACAGGCCATCTAGTACGTTTATAAAATATCAACGGATCCTTCGAAAGACATTTCACAAACCCATTAATAAGTAAATGGACTGCTCGAAATCAATTGAAACGAATGTAATAAATTCAGTCAAGCGTCGCGCGCCTCGGGACAGGGAATTTAGATTGGAATAAAGCACAGTTGTTATTCCTGTACCAGAAAATAAACAATCACCGGGATTGAAAAAGCAAACCAATGACCTTCTCTAAATACCACTCTCGACCCCTTCCCCTTCACCCTGCTTGAAAATTACCGTCGAGCCGCTAAATTTCCCCTTCCGACACCCACCGCTGTGACAGATATCAAAACATTCCCGCTAAACCGCGACGCAAACGGATCGGCGGGCATGTTAACCGGAAGTGTTTCAGGAACTGTAATTACCCGATAATTACGGTAGATTCCATTCCTGAAACGTTGATAACCAATAGTGCTTCCAAATAAATAATTATTAAGCCTGATGATTTTGTAAGAATTTAAATTTAGCCAAATAATAATAATAATAATACTTAGCACCGCGTCTTACTACCCGTTCGAGTTATACGCTTTAAATACTAATGACTCTAATGGATTAGGAATTGAGAAGGTTGAATTAGAGAAAGTGAAACCGCATTTGCGTGGAGAGAGAGTGGAAAACCATTTAGTAAAAACCACCCCCAGTTCACCCAACCGAGATTCGAACCTCGATATCCCCGTCCTCAGCAGTCGAGCTCAACACGACAAGCGTTTCTTACCATCTAGTTTACCTACTCCTTCGGGTTGTACGCATATTATGTAATAATAACGCTTATGTGCTAGGAATGAGTGAGGTTGAATTTAGAGGAAGTGTACCCGCCTTTAAGGTGGTAAAACATGTATACAGTAGTATAATGTCAACAAAACCCTACCTTACGAAAGTATTTCTAATATTGAACCAAATTGCTGCAGGCCCACACTTTGAGTGTATTTGGGGCTGAGGAGGAGGAATTACTTCAGGGGCTTATGACGGAGTCCTGCAAAATAAGATTGCTAAGAGTATTTAGACATTAAATCCTTCTTAGAGTCAATTTAAATTTATTGAATTATAGTTGGTATTATAATAATTTTTTAAGCTCCAATAATAGGAACGAACGCGAACACTCCCCACTATGTCCAAACACACCCAAAATAGTACTCTCCTCTTGTCTACTAAAGTAGTCATTTGCAGGTTCAAGGTAAATTTACCCAATTCGGTGACCACGTGGTCTAATTACTCTAGCAATATACTAGAATGTCGATGACGGAGATATTGAGGTTGAAATGCCAGTCGGGTAGACTCTGGTTGGTTTTACAAAATGGTTTAAACTCTCCCTCCACGCAAATCCGGGTACATTTCCTTTAAATGTAAACTTCCTAATGTCATAACCATTAGCGTAATTAGTATATAAGCGCATAACATAAACGGGTAGTAAGACGTGAGGTAAGACAAATATATTTAAAAAAGGTAAATTTGCACTAAAACGTAATATTTTTCTTCGCGTGTAAAGTAAAAATAGTTTATAAAATAAATTAAAATACGTATTTCTTTTATTAACATGGTGTCTACTCAACTTGACCAATGAAATCCCCGACCTTTTCCCTGATTTCCCCTGATCATTTTCTAAATTTCCCGACTAAACAAGTGTGTCACATCCTTCTAACTCGCCCTCCTCCCCTTCGTTTTTCTATTAATCTTTTTTATGAATTATAATAAGTTTTAAAATTTGAATAATTATTTTTAATTTGTATTAAAATTGTTTACTAGGAATTAAAAATATATTACACAGCTACAAACAAAAAATGACATTATAATTTAGCCTACTGATTTACTGATTATTGTATTTCATATTTTGAGTAAAATATCATTTCCCCGGATTTTTATTGTGATTTACCAAATTCCCGACTTATTCCCGTTTTTTCCAGATCACTTCAAATTCCCAGATTTTCACGGATGGTAGATACCCTGATTATTTAACCATGCCTATGCAAAATATAAATCTGTATTTGTAATTTTTTTTTCATAAATAATTTTATATTTTTCATGAGCCGACGGGCCGCTAAAAATGTTACGGCGAGCCGCGGGTTGAATATCCCAACTTTAGGGTCAAAAGAGTAGAAAGGGTGGTAGGGTTTTAATTCCAAAATATACTCCCCATCGGTACGGCTATAAAATGCTGAAATAATAATAATAATAATAATTTGTTGATAGTGATTTCTCTTTAAATCCTTTGACGAATAAATAATAAATTATTGATTCCCTGACCATCCAACATTGTGCCCAAACTCTTGTCCAGAAATAATGTTCCCGCGGTGTATTACGACAAATTCACACAATACATCAACGGCAGTATTTTGAATGGTGAGATTCAGTAGCGCTCTAGTCTTCTGTCCTGAATAATATTGACGCAATGAGAGTGACCCTGGTATTACTTCCTTAGTTCCCGAAAGTGGGTCAGTACTTATTTTCGGATCACATGTTAAGTGAGTTGGAACGAAGCCACGAGACAAATGAGACAAAATAATAAGATCCAATAATATAATAATTATATGAACACGTAATGCGAGTGGCATCGAATTACACAAGGAGAACTTTAAAGATGGGTAAAGAGTGTGAGAAAGAAGAATGGGAGATAATAAACATGTTCTTAAAAGTTCTTAAAGTTCAAAAGTTCTTAAAACTTGTCTTGCTTATTCTAGGTTTGTTTCAAAGTGTGCGGTCGATGATTTAAGACCTCATTAATGTGGATCTCTTAAAAATGTAATTCAAACAACTTATATATATATATATATATATATATATATAATTCGACTATTTTAATGTTTAGCGTACACTTTATGAATATTTGTTTTATTAGCCCCCTGTCTTACTACCCGTTCGGGTTATACACGTGTGTACTAATTACGCTTATGTATTAGAATATATATAAAGATAGAAAGTGTACAAGCATTTGATTGGATGGAGAGTGGAAAACTTTAGGGAGAAACTAACCTCAGTATAACCGACTAGGAGTCCAACCCAGATCTCTCCGTCATCGACAGTCGAGTCTATTGAGACTATGACGCCTTCAGGCATAAAAGCGGGCATTTAACATGTTATTAAAATCACACTACCTTAACAAAGTACTCTATCTAGCCCACACAATCGTTACTAAACATTCAACTCTGCTCATCAATGCATCATTTAAGTCAGTACATGACCCACTTCGGAAGCCGCCTGGTCAAGGTGTCACTCTCGCAAAATTCTAATCCCGATCAGGTGATTTTTCGAAATGGGTCTCCACTCCCTGTAAACGCGGGTACACTTACTATAAATTTAACCTTTCAACCTAAAACATTAGCGGAGTTAGTATAGGGCCTATATGAATATAACCCGAATGGGTAGTAAGACATGATGCTAAAAAAAGTATGATCAAACCCACGGTTTGCGACCCGTTTTATTCTGGCCCGCCAATCTCAACGGACTTTTAAACAGATACTAGAAAAAAGGCATAACCCAGATCTGCATTATAAAAAAAATTGCGGCACTAAATAGGCTCATTAATGTTACTCATTAAATGGGTATATTCATAATACTACCATGTTGTCCTTCTATACTTATTGATTATAAATATTTATTTTTTATTGTTTATTAACATTGTCATACTTAATCTATAGCACTAGGAGCTTGAAAGTCCATTGCAGCATTTACAAAAGTACGCCACCTATACCTATCTTGAGCTAGTTCTATCCAGTCCACATCATTACACCCTATCTCTTTCAGGTCAATTCTTATGTTATCCTCCTATCTATTGTAGTTCCTCTGGACTAAATTAGCTCCGTTCCACGTCATAATCCTAATCTTTTTCCTAGAGTTACTATCCCATGACACCCTCGAACTAGTGCCCACCCAGAGATACAAATGGGGGACTACACATTTTACCTCGAAAAAAGCAATGTGAACTAATGAATGTTTATTGATGTTTACATTTTACGGTGAAAGCTCAGCCTCTAAGCAGGAGGATAACCCCTATCGGCTGTCCGCGACTCCTTATACAATATGTTCACAGGTATCCATGTCTGAAGGTTGGATCATAGACCTCCTTTGACTATGAGTCTATTGAATTAAGGGTCAACGAAAATATAACCTGAATCAGCAAAACATTTAATATTTTCCACTTTCACTGTGAAGAGCCAAACGATCGGAGAACTGCGTATTGAATTTGGTCTAGATCTACATTAGGTTAGTCTGTAAGTCATGTGCTGATAAAATCAGGCAGCTAAAAAAAATTGTTCGTTAAGAAAGAAAAAAACTTTTGCCAGCATGCAAAACAAAAACAAATATATTTATTTTATTGGTGTATTCAACATTAGCTTCAGGAAAAGATGATAAAAAAATATAAGGGGGTATAGGTGAAAAGTTACATACATAGTTACAGCTACCAAAATAAGTAATCTCTTGCTCAAACGAGGCGCTCATTTCAAAAAGATCAATTCCCACAGATGTACATTTTACAAGAGAGGCAAAAAAAAAAGTTAGAAATGTGGCCTTTTCGAAAGGAACGCTCACATTTTATGTCATATATGAAATAACTTTTTTTCAATCTGTGAAAATATGAATATTAAATATAAAATTTATTTTACGAAATATATACCATGAAAAAAAAGAGTATAAATTTGTATTTCTGGCAGAAGGAAAGGCGCAACATTTTAATGGCCAACTTACCTCACCTTTGAAGTCAAAGTGAAATTGCAATAGTAATAATAACAGTAATATCTAGTAATATTCAAAATTGGAAATATGGGAAACATCACACTTTCTAAATTACCGGTTCAAATAAAGAAATAAACTAATTATTGTGTACATAACTTAAATCTACACGTTGTCAGTTACCAGCTACTTAATAATTTTATTTTTAAATAAATAAAAAATATATTCTTGGGTAGTGGGTGGGGGTAGAAGCGGATTTGCACTATAGGCCCACTATAGGCGGTGGCCTTAGGGAGCGGCACATTTCGGATAAAATTATTTTTAATATAAGTTTGTTTTTAATAATTATGTTTATAAATTATTGACTAACATTATTGAAATGGTCCAAGTTAAAGTCAGAATGACAATATTTCTTTTTAAATAAATGTACTTTGCGATCGCTTTGTAACTAACTGACTTCAGTCTCCCCATTTTTCATAATGTTAATCCCTTGACAATAATAGTTAAAACGCGTCTTGACGAACTGGTCCGATGGCAAGCTCGCAGGTAGCGGCTGGGGGGTGTTGTCGAACTGGTTCGATGGTTGAAGGACCACCCAATTAGTAAGGTCGAACTGGCCAGTTAGACCGTACCCCAGCTGGGAATCCCTCACCCCCTACTCGCCCAGGTGGCCAGTGGCCACTCAGTTGTTAGTTGTTTGCAGAGGGGTGTGCAGTGATGTTTTCAATGTTAAGTGAGAGAGGGTGTAAATTTGTGGTGCATGAAGGTTTTAAATATTCTAAGACGGGCAAGACACAAGTACAGCAACCTAACCTAACCAAACCTAACCTAACCTCCAAAGTACAGCACTCCCTCCCCTCCCAAACCCTTTGTAATAACCATCGGACCAGTTCGACAGCGACTCTTGCAATCCCTCGCACTGGCCATCGGACACCCGATTAGCTTTCGTAGAAATCTTTTCTCCAATACTAACCTCACCCCCACCCCCAACACAAGAAATTTCCTATAAGCACTTGCCAAAAACAAATTCTTTTAGGGGGTGGTGGGGAGCATATTATAATTGTGCCCAGGGGCACAAAATTTTAATCCGCCACTGGGTGGGGGTTAATATAAGGGACACCCCCCGCATCCCTATATTTAAAACAAAAACGCTACAATTATTTATAAAAATGAACACTAAAGACTTGATTAGCTGATTCTAGGGATTTCATACGCACTTTTATGGCGTCGTATAGTAACTTATAGTGCAGGCAATCTGCGGAGATGAGAATGAACCAGACACCGGACAAAGCTGACGTCACAGTCCTGCAGATCACCATTTTGCGATACGTAAATGACGTCAACAAGAACAAAAAATGTCCATGTGACACTGTAATGCAGCTAGGATTATTTTTCGTGCTATTTGCGTATCCCGACCAAACGCCATACCTCAAACAGCAGGGCGGATGGCTGAAACCGGCTGCAGTGAGGCGCTAATAGCATATTAAAATACCGTGTTTCTGTTAAGCGACATGAGACCCAGTAACACTCACTATTAGATCCTTGACATCTCCAGTAACTTACAATCACTAGCAGAAATATGAGTCAAAATATATTGACGCTAACAATTTATTAGCATGCATCCGGCAATATACTGTACTGTTGCAAGGTTTTCCTCAACCGCCGCGTCTTACTACCTGTTCATATTATACGCACGTTTGTAATTACTCTAATGGGGCAAGGATGAGGAAGGAAGAATTTTAGAGGTAATATACACGCATTTGCGTGGAAGGAGAAAGGGAAAACATTAAGGGAAAACCACCCTCAGTAGATCCGACCGGAATTCGAACCCCAATCTTCCCATCACCAACAGGCCAGTCTAACACAATAGTGACGCTTAATACCATTCGTTTTCCCTGCTCCTACTTCCTTTCAGTAGGGTAACAGTGTTTTCCCAAATGGTTTTACAAACTCTCCTTTCAGGCAAATGTGGGTTCATTTCCTCCAAATTATCCCTTATTCAGCCTTGCCACGCTAGAATAATTAATATATGTATCTAGCTTAGAAGGGTAGCGAAAATCGGTGGAAGTTAAAAACTTATTGGATATAAGTTAATTCTAAATTAGTCCGTTCGATATTGAGATTTATCTGCTTGGATGGTAACATGGTATATGGAACTACTATCACAATAGACTGAACTGCCCAAGATGGGGAGATCGTGGTTAAATCCCGGTCGGGTGTGATGAGTTTATTTTCCTAAATGGTTTCCCACTTTCTCTCCATACAAATGCGGCTACATTTCCTCCAAATTTAGCCTTTCTAATTCTAACTCATAAGCGTAATTAGTACATAAGCGTGTAGCCGTAATGGGTAGTAAGACACAGTGCTACAACAGAATGAGATTGATAAACGACTTAACCATATGGATGGGGTTGCTAGGTAAGATAGCTTACGAAAAAATGTACTCGCATCAGAGTGGAGGGAGTCTTCTAACCACGAGGAGTGACACGAATTCATTATCATACGGTGCGCGTGAACTCATCTTTGATGTTAATTAGCAGAGTTTTACTAATTAGGAGGGTCACCGGGCCCTGCTGTAGGATATCGGGAGCAGGTGGCATGTGACCCTGCTGTAGGATATCGGGAGCAGGTGGCATGTGACCGAGTGGTCAGACACAGATCATAGGCTCAAAGGACCCAGTAGGGTTGGGAAAATATCGATAGTCAATACTATCGGTAGTTTCGATACTATCGAACCTGGATATCGATAGTCTATCGATAGTGGCAGCGTTATTAAAGTTTAGAATAAAATATAGAATAAGTTCAAAACTAATTGATCAGAATGAAACGAAGTCATTTCTATTATTTAGTGGCAGATTCCTACAGTCAATAAATGGCCTGAAAAAAGGTAAAAACATAATTAAAAATAGAATTATCCTGATATTGAAGTTTGTAATCAAAACAATATTTACAAGAGATTTTTTTTTTTAATTTGGCATGATTTTAAAAGAACATTTTTACTTATAAACCATCCTTTTCCTAACATTTCGTTCTGAGAATTAGACGCACAAACTCAAAAGTGACACTATCGATAGCAGTGTGGCTAATATCGATAGTGCACGACAGTGAAGACTAGCTATACTATCGATGGTGTTACCTATTATTTCCCAGACCTAGGACCCACGATTCAATTCCAGACGGCGAGACTTAAAATTTGTGCCCCAGTTGTATTATGTATAACATAAATAAACCACGATCTCTGCGTGACGCAAAATAATTAATAATAAATAGGGTGCAAAAATAGCAGAAAAAAAAAATAAATATGAAGAGAAAATTAAATTAATCGAATATAAGTGACGAACCCCCCGCCCCCTTCCCCCAACCATCATCAATGTGTGCAAAAATAATATCACTTATTACTTTCCTTCACCCTTAATGTTTTCGGGAGCTTTTAATTAAATATAAAAGTGATTCGCTGACAAAGCGACTATTAATGTCAAAAAACCATAAAAGAGATTATGTTGTTAATTAATATTTTTTTAAACATAGCCTTATTAGTTGATAACATACTTATATTTTATTTACTTATTTAGACAACATTAGTAGCTTATTTAATTTAAATAATTATTTTTCTAAACACTAAAAAAAATTAATAGAAAATTTACTAGATCTACTTTCAGATAGTCATACGTCAAGTCATGTTAATGCAGCTTTCACTTTTGATAGCAAAAAAAAAGTATTTTCTAAAAATCACTTTTCAACAGATTTTTAATATACCTACCATTTTTTTAGCACCACATCTTACTGCCCGTCCAGGCTAAACGCATTTGAGCCAATTAAGCTTATGGGTTAAGGATGAATAAAGTTGATTTTAGAGGAAGTATACCCGTATTTTCGCAGAAAGAGAGTGGAAGATAATTTATGAAAAAACACCCTCGGTACACCCGACAGGGATTCGAAACCCCCGATCTCATTAGCATCGGCAGTCCCGTTTATTACTAGAGTGACGCCTTAGACCAGTCAACCGCCGAGGACTTGTTCTTTAATTTAGGCCTACCTATGCCAAGTGCTATGAGGTGAGAGACGTGTGCCTAAGTGTTCCTGACCACGTGATCTGCGAGGCGGGGGACAAACATACAGGGGTCGAATCAGGGCGTGGCGAGGGATAAAGACTGAAGGGGGTGAAATGAGATGTCACATTACCTGATTGAAACCGCTTAGCAAGATTATTTCAGAACAAGCAAGCGCTGACTCAAGTTCCCTCCCCCACCTCTGGTGAACCCTCGCGATAGGCCAAAGCCGGAAGAAGAGGGTGTATTGTATGCACTCTTCCTCTGCTTGTTTGTCAAGTGTCCGGGAAAAGACGTTCTTTGGTAACTGGTAAAAGGTATAAAGTTTTTTGTTTTACGTAAAAGGCTTTGTCGAACTATGGACAGATCCCTACTTCATTATTTCGTCAACCAAGTTTTTAACGTTTCATACATATAATCGTTGTCTTCAAGAAGCCAAATTGTAGGTAAGAGGACTTCAGGTTGATGCTGCATTAGCCAAATGCATGTTCAAATGCTAAATTATGTACCGAAACCATTGGTCTTATCCTAAAGCGACGGATTAGGGTATTTTGCAAATATTAAAAGCAAAAGAAGGGGAATTCGAACTCCTGACCACAGAGTATACCAGAATACTAGTTATCTGCATAGTAGATAAAAGTCATGATCCTTAGACCTCAGTCATCCTGCCAACTGAAAATAGATATAACATTTTATATAATACACGCATTCATTCAATTATTTACTACTTTATATTAAATTAGCTTAGTAAATTTTAGAGTAAATAAATATTTTTAAAACATTATAACTAAGATTAGCCTTTTTTTTAGGACACAAATAATTTTTATTAGTGTTAGGTATCTTATGCAAATTAAAGGACACAACATGAGAAAGGTGTATTTTAAGGAAACGCACAATACTTCGCTTTGAGAGGGGATGAGACATAACCACGAAAAAAAAAAAAAAATTGTAAAAATACACGCAAGTAATTCAGCCGATATTCGAACCCCAACCTCCCGTTCAACTGCTTGTATTGACGCCTTAGATCATGTGGTCACCAGTGCGGTTTTTATGGGCTATTAAATTTAGAAAACAAACCTAATTTTATAGTTTTATCTACGAGTTAGGAGTCACAAACGCCATCTTTAGCATCGTAGCCACGGCCGAGATGACAACTCCGGACGTCCCAAGTGAGAATCTGGCCAGCGCGATCAGTCGAGATGATGGTCCGGTGAAGATTCCTCGAGTGCCGTCCTTTAAATAGCGTAAAGCTTTTTTACATGATTTTTGACTCCTCCCCGCCCCCATATAAGGGACCGTAAGACTTTATCCGTCACTCCTCCCCTCTCCTCCCCTCTCCTCCCTCTATCTTACGTATTTTGTTAAGATTTGGCAAATTAGATTATTTTAATCGTAAAAACGAAAAGTCAGTTGTCATATGTAATGTAATTAACTAGATATGTGCAAAGTATTAAATCTATATTTCAAATATTTCCACGAAAGTGTTTAAAATGGAGTTAGTCATTGAATGAAAATGAAATATTTCAAAATTTTCTGACATAATTTTTGTTTTAAGATTTTTCACCATAAAAATTGATTAAAAAAATTCTTGAGTAAAATTGGTTCTAAACCCCATACCCACTCGTAAGAAAACTTAAGAAAATATTGAGCCCGCTTACCCCACAAAACCCATATGTAATTTAAGGACGGCCCCTTGCGAGGGTAAGGTCTCCTAAAATTGTAGGTAACCACCTTACGTGGTCAGCCATTGGAGTATTTAAATAATAGTTGTAGAGTAGGTAACATTGACACACAAACAGATACAGTTTATACCGTACAGCTGTCAAAATTCATAGCGTGTATCAAAATAGACAGCCAGAGCGCGTGGTATGGCGTGAAAATAAATAAATTTAATAGCTTTATGAGCCGTCAGCAACTACTCTGAATCGACTTTGGTACAATTTCGGGCGCTATGATCTGATGTATTTTGTTGGATGTGATGTATTAAGTTTAAGTTAGTTTGTAATTCATGTGATGATATACCCCTTCGTTTAGTAAGACTTGGAAGAATACCTAAAATAAGAAACCAATATTAGCTATCCAGGAGTTTATCTTTTGTCTCTAGCGCCATAAAGCTGTGATATTTTTTACAGCGACTTTGGTTGAAGAGTAATAGTACCAACATCAACCAAGAGAGTGCAGTGATGAAATTAAAAGTGAATAATTTTATTACCATAGGATACATTCTCATGAGAGCATATATTTTAGAAAAAGGTTTTCTAAACTGCGGGCTACAGTTACAAAGTTGTATTTGGGTCCGCGGAGTTATGTTCAGAAATAATTCACAGAATTACAGTAAGAAAGTAAAATATATTTAGTTGAAATGTACGTGTTCCCTTTGTACTTTTTTTTAAATCGTGTAAAATAACCGTACAATATTGTCTATTAAACTAAATACCATATGTACTCGACTTAGGCCCAGTTTCATAGTCAAATTTAGTACGCCTCAAGTGCGGCGCTACACTAAGTACATGACGACACCTACCTAAACCAGAATGGAATGGGCCAGTTTCCTATGCGAGAACGGCCCATTCCATTCGAGTTGAGGTAGGTGTCGTCTTGTATTTAGTGTAGCACCGCACTTGAGGCGTACTAAATTTGACTATGAAACTGGCCCTTAGTTACGTTCAAATCATTGGATATTGAATTCATGTTATTAGAAGGCAGCATATAAAGATGATTAGCGGGTGCGCGAAATTTTCGCACGTCCTTATTCCTTGACCTTGAATCAAATGGGAAGTAAAGAGTTGAGGAAACAGGGGAAGACCGTTCGATCTAGCATTGTACGAATCAAAGAAAACAGACCAGTGGTTCGCGAGCCATGACCTGGCGTACACTAGTAATGTTCCCGACAAACCTAGCGCTTGCAAGTGCGACCATTCACCAGCTCGTAGCCTACCTGTACACCCACACCGAATCCACTTCGGAGGTCAAAGCCCTTAACGCAGGGATGGGCAAACTTACTTAAAAGGACTGGATTAAAAAAAAAAAATTGGCGGACCAAATACTTTCATTCAATCATTTTTATTTAGAGTTCATTAAAAATAACATAATAAACTATGAACAAGTTTAAATACTTTGAGAGTATATATCAACAGTAAATACCTTAGTGGTTTAGTATGGTTTTTAATTTGTTCAGAAGATGTATATGATGGTGTGTTTTATGAGTGAAACTTGAGGAGGTGATTGATTATCAAGAGAGATAACAGATGCTCATCAATAAGTCGGTGGGTGACCTGGCGGTCTAGGGGTAAGGTGTCAAACTTCTGTGCTGGCGGCCGGGGTTCAATCCTCGGTCGCGGCAAAGATTTATTTGATTACCAAACCCTTCCTTCACCTCTGACAAGACATCTTGTGAATGTGAGGAATGCCAGTCCTCCACCATGGTTTGGATTCCACGTTAAACTGTAGGTCCTCCATTTCATCTCACAATCACCCTACCATTACACATTAGCGTAAGTGCGTATAACCCGAACGGGTAGTAAGACGCGGTGCTAATAATAATAATATTAATAATAATAATAAGTTGGTTTCCTAAGTTTCGTGGTTGAAAACACTGGTTCGCATGAATATGAGAATGCAAACATTGTCATATATTTTTTCGAAAAATATTTACCGAGCTTGGAAATGTTTATTTTGGCATGGTTTGGTAAAAATACAGTTTACGTGTTTTAATAGCATGATGCACAACGAAACACATTTTAATTATTTACCCCGCGGGCCGGAATGAAAATATCGGCGGACCGTAGTTTGCCCATCTCTGGGATAACGCCTCACACACTAGATTGGGCTGCCAATTACGGGGAGATTAGGGTTTGAATCTCGGTCGGATGTAGTGACGGTAATTTTTTCCAAACGGTTTTCCACTCCCTCCACGCAAATGCAGGCACATTTAAATTCAACCCTCCTCATCCCTATCACATTAGCATAATTAGTACATGTGAATATGACCCAAACGGTTAGCAAGACGCGGTGCTAAAATATACACCCTTGCTAGTGATACTGGGACAGTGATGCTTATTGCTTGGAGCTGTGGTACAGTCATATTACGATAGAAAGGAACCTTTTTGACAGTTGTACATTAAGCTTATTTTGATAGTATTCTTAGTAGTAGTAGTAGTAGTAGTAGTAGTAGTAGTACCACGTCTTACTAACCGTTGTGGTTATACGCACTTATGCTGTGTAACGGTAGAGTGATTGTGAGATGAAATGGAGGACCTACAGTTTAACGTGGGAACCGAACTACAGTGGAGGCCTGGCATTCCAAACATTCACAAGTTGAGATTAATACACATCTTGTCAGAGGGTAAGGGTTTGGCAATCAGATAAATCTGTGCCGGGACCGAGGATTCAATCCCGGCCCCCCAGCAGAGAGGTCCGACACCTCACTCTTAGACCGTTAGGTCACGTTTTTATTACGATAGGTCACAGTTTTACCTTGACGGATTATACTATGACCCTATATTATAAGCCACGTCATCAAGATTCACCCTTTCTGTGTAAACGGAGTGTACTTCGTGTCCAGCGGTTTTGTGATTTATTTTATTTTATCTGGCGATTGTGGCGATGATCCAACATCTAAACATAATGTTTTAACACGCCTGGGAGATTACATCCACTCTACTAGAGAGAAGACACACATCAAAGCGATGAAGGACGTGCAGATATTGTATCACGGTGAACAACTCTCAAGGTAAAATGAGCTGAATTTGTAGCCATGCCGTCATATATTTGTTGTCTGGTTAACACCGCTTGGTCAATAGCGTTTCATAATATAGGCGTAGCAGGGGGTCGAGGGGTGTATGGCTCAAGTCTACCCATACCTTGGTATGGATACAAAACATATTGCGGGTGGACTAGTGGGGGTAGGGGCGGTTCGAGAACCCCCTTACCTTGGTATAGTTTCAAAATATTATATTGTGGGTGGAATAGTGTGGGAAGGGGGGTTCTAGGACCCCCTTAGCTTAGTATAGTTTCAAAATATTATATTGTGGGTGGGCTAGCGGTGGGAGGGGGGGTTCAAGGACCCCCTTACCTTGGTATGGATACATAACATATTGCGGGCGGACTAGTTGGGGGTGCGGGGTTCGATGACCCCCTACGTTGGTACAGGTACAAATATTTTAAAGTTAAGCCATATTAATAATAATAATAATTGTATCGCTTCCGGTGGATCGGTGTTTCGCCCCCAAAATCAACTTTTTGTGTTTTGAGTTCCCTATATTTGCAATCCTGTCTACGCCACTGTTTCTCAATAGAAACCAGATAGGAAATGAGGTTTTATTCCCTAAACCATTAATTACTTTAAATATGCCGAGCGTTCTAGAACCAACTTTATAAGATGTATTCATAGAAGTATTTTATTTTTAAAGCCTCTTAAGAAAATGTATCCAAACTATGTATTTTTAGCACAAGCGGGCCACCAAAAAGCCTTATTTTAAACGTATTAAATTAAAAAGCAGTAGAAGATAAGCCAAAGAATATGATACTACAATCCATTAATAAAAGAAACGGTATGAGAATAGGGTCTATTATAAAAACAAAATTAACCAAAATTCGTTATTAGACCTAGTAAAAAAAAGTTCTTAAATTAATTTTTATCAAAAAAAAAGCCCAGATATTAATTATGAAACAAAATGTTTAAACTGTTTTCGAAAGCTTGACAATTTTCAGAACATTAGTCACCAGTAAACTACTCTACAGTAGCCCCGTGGCTTCTTTGGTGCTGAATGACAGCTCACAGCTGACTTCTGACACTCAACATTTAGGTATATACCTAAATTTTGATGGTCAGAAGTGACAGCTACTAAAAACGTGTTTTTGCAGATCATATAGTTCAGCGTAGGGATACATAATTTGGTCTGGTAACTTTCAAACCCGTCAGCTGTCAGTCAGCACTAAAGAAGCCATGGGGTTACTCTAGGTACAAACATGCATGTAAGACCCACATTTTTTCAGTTCAGGGGCACATAAAACTTAAAGACCCATCGTTATCTCTAGGAAGAAAAACTACACAATTACAACAGCGATTTATGTGATCAGTTCAACATAATTTTGTTATTCCTTGAAACAATATCAAATGTGGAAAAATAAAAAAAAATATAGGTCTGGTGAGATTTAAAACGAGAGCATCGCACAACCCTGACCTTCCTTGCCCGTGAAAATAAACAATAACATTCCGTCTATTGAGTCGGCAGTCATCATACATACCTGTCAATAATGAAAACGGCCTACAGCCGCCCGACCATGGAACAAGGTCAGGCAAAATATTGAGAGGGATGGAAGTCACAGCGGATGAGAAGGAACAACGCGTGTTAGCAGAAGAGCTCAATCTGTAGTGCTCGAAAAATCTTAAGGGGTATTTAAAATGTGACATATATATATATACACACACACAAATACACACAAATGATATGTTTCTCACTTTGAGAGCTTTGAAATATGGTTATGAAGAAGACTTGAGAAGATCATGTGAACAGACAGGGTGACAAATGAAGTCCTAAGAAGAGTGGGTGAGAAGAGAACAATTTTGGATGTTATTCAGCGAATAACCCGAACGGGTATTAAGACGTGGTGCTAAGTATTATTTGGAGGTGATTCTTTTGTACAGAGAAAATTGTATTAGGTACATCCTTAGGAGGACAACGTCATAGAAGATAGGGTTGAAAAAACTAGAGGTACTTAGGAAGAAAGAGGATTCAAATACTAAAAGACTTGAAGGAAAAAAGAAAATTCTGGGAGCTTAAGGAGGAGGCAGAGACAGGGCAGGGCGCATTACGGTCTAAGTTAACTGACGAAAGGAATGTACCTGTTGTAAAACAGAACACCTAATTAATAAAATCAAAATCTCATTTAAATATATTATATTGAATGTAATTTATTTTATATGTAGCGTACATAATATGCACCAACAAATTTGGGGGTACAAAGTTGAAGATAAATTATATCAAAGTGTACAGTAGAAAAAAAAATACCACTGGTGTAAGGCATCCCTCTCGCAATAGATAAGACTGCATAGGAAGGATATATAAGGGTTCGAATCCCGGTCGGGTGTTATGAGGGTGGTTTTCCCTAAACGGGTTTCCTCTCTCTTTTTTTAAAATGTTGGTACACTTCCTTTAAATTCAACCTTCCTCATCTCTAGCTCATCGGCGTAATTATTGCATATGCGTATAGCCTGATCAAGTCGTAAGACACGGTGCTAAAAAAAACTGTTGAGATTACTATGTTTAGAAAATCAAGCCAAATGTTTCTATCGGAACAATATATTTTTTATCTTAGGCCGAATATGTTTACTGTTGGAAAAACTGCAAAAATTAAATACCTTAACTCGCATCCCCTTCCATAAAAACTTAAGTCGCTAATAAAATTTGTTGTTATACCTATTAATAATGAGGAAGATAGAAATACGCTATCTACACTGATCTGTAAGCGTGTTTTTTTAACAACATTTTTATACTTGACAATTTTTTTTTTTAATATTTGAACCACACGCCAGCAAACGAATTTCCGACTAGTCATGAGACGGGGGGCGGGGGAGGAACAAGCGGTGGCGATTCCGTGCCACCCAGTTCTGTGGCCTGTCCGCCATCTTTAATGAAACGCCTCTTCTCTCCCGGCCGCACTTCCATTCCGACAGAGAGGTATTTAAGGTCATTTGACATAATCTCCTCTTCAGGCTATTTATTACATTCTGGTAGTGATTGTTATTAGCACCGCGTCTTACTAACCGTTCGGGTTGTACGCACTTACGCTAATGTGGAGTGATTGTGAGATGAAATGGAGGACCTACAGTTTAACGTGGGATCCGAACCACGGTGGATACCTGGTATTCCACACATTTACAAGATGTGATTAATACAAGTCTTGTCAGAAGTGAAGGAAGGGTTTGGCAATCAGATAAATCTGTGCCGGGACCGAGGATTGAACCCCGGACCCCCAGAGCAGAAGCTTGACACCTTACCATTACATTCAGGTAGTAATTGTTACTATACTTATTCTTAGCACCCACCATGTCTTACTACCAGTTCGGGTTCTACGCTTAAGTACTAATTATACTAATGGGTTAGGAATTGGGAAGATTGAATATAGAAGAAGTGCACCCACATTCGCGTGGAGGGAGAGTGGAAAACCATTTAGGTAAAACCACCCCAGTTCACCCGACAGATATTCTAACCTGGATATCCCCAACTTCAGCAGTCTAGCTCAACACTAAGCTAGCGCGTTAGCTAACTACGCCACCGAGGCGGGTGTGATTGTTATTAGGGAGGCAAGAGGGGAGCAAGTGGCGGTGACTAGACAACACGGACCTACTGTGCTAGACCAGATCTTAAATGTTTAAATGTTAATAAATACCTTCTTAAGGAGCTTCCCTACATTTCCCTACATTTACCAATACTTACGATGTTGTATTTTTAACTTGTCGCTATGTTGTTGTCTTTTTTGCACCATAGTGTTTAACTTTGATTTGACTCTGTCCTAGTGACTTGGGACTCCAGTTTGAAAATTATATGGGCTTTTATAGTTTAAAATAATCTACACGTGAAACTTGTTGGAAAATATTTATTGTATTGATAACTAGCTTTATAAACTGTGTTTAGAAGGGGAAAAAAAATTGAATAACTAATCATTTTAGTAAGAATAGTTTAGGTGGCAAATGCTTAAAGGTGTAGTTGAAACATTCACTAAACCAACTTTTCATTTTTATTACAATAACTAACACCCACACCGATGATCTCGTAGATAAAGTCAACAGTCTCTTTTATCTGGTTTACAGGCTACGAAAACTGTAGCACGGCTGACTGAACCGAGTTGAAGTTCCTATTTATGAATAATTATGAACCACTAGTATCTTAGTCCCTGCAACATCCAACATAATCAAGCAAATAGTGAAAAACTTTTAGAATGGACCTTAGAGTATCCAATATTAACAACTTATGAACCACTGGTAGCTTAGCCCCTGGAACATACAAGATTATCAACTTATGAACCATTGGAAGCTTAGCCCCTGGAACAACCAGTATTATCAAATTAGGACCTCATCAGTTTCTTCCTCAGTTCCAAACTCAACTGCTGGACAGAAGTAACCTCTTCTTGTTGAAAGTTTTCTTGGCCATGGCAATCATCGAACCCAATTTCCTTGCTACAGGAAGCATCCTTTGTCAGCAAAGTGCCGAGGTACTTGAAATACTCTATGTTTCGCAACTCCTGGTTTCCAATTTTGGTTTTCAGATCCTCTTCATTTTTTGAAATCACAATCCCTTTTCACTTATCCATGCCATATATTCCCTCAATCTCCACCAGCCGGTCCATCATTTGCTGCAACTCTTCTTTAATTTTGGCCAGCTCAACGCTAGATCATCTGCGTATGTGACTGTTGATGACGCGTCCTCCTGTCGTGAAATTGTCACGTCCCTCCAGTACTTCACGGACCATCCACTCCCCATACAAGTTGAAAAAACTGGGTTTTTATATACTTTTCAATATTCAATTTAAAGCCAGAAAGACAAGTGAAACTCATTCATTCATGAAGTAGAGTGTAATATTTAAATAAAAAATAAGTAAGAAATCAAGCACAAAAGTGATACAATCAAATATTTCCCTCAAGCTCCAAATGACTATCGGAAGTAAAGAAAAGAGAGAAGGGAGAATAATATTGGAAAAGATAGAAGGGCTCAATGTCACTCACCACTCGGCCCTGTCAAGCTTGCTATTTACTTGGGTAATCTCATTCTGTCTCTGCCTTGGGTGGGT
>CABEEJ010000990.1:0-13992 GCA_901482245.1 Timema douglasi | reverse complement strand
ATTATTATTATTATTATTAGCACCACGTCTTACTACCCGTTCGGGTCATACGCACTTACGCTAATGTGTAATGGTAGGGTGATTGTGAGATGAAATGGAGGACCTACAGTTTAACGTGGAATCCGAACCACGGTGGAGGCCTGGCATTCCCTACATTCACAAGATGTCTTGTCAGAGGTGAAGGAAGGGTTTGGTAATCAGTCCCATTAGTAAAATTATCGAATATAATTAGACTAAATAAATATCAGTTTTTAATAACAACATTGTGCACTAAAAATTAGATAAAAGCAATTTATATGGAGTAAAAAAAAGAACAATATTTATACACGATTAAAAATTGTTTATAATTATTATATTATAAACATGTAATTGTGTACATTTTCCTAAAAGGTTTCACAATCTACCCCAACACAAATGCAGGTTTACTTCCGCTATATTCAACCTTCCCAATTTCTGATCCATTCGCATAATTAGTACTTAAGCGTATATCTCGAACGAGTAGTAAGACGCGGTGCTAAATACTATTATTAGTATTAATTGTGTACACCTCATATGCATGTCGGGTTATACTAAATTACAGCCCCATACATTATCTACTTAGGCAAAACGCATAAAATAGCAAGTTTGACTCCTTATAGCTCGTGAACTATGATTATTTGAAATCAATGAATCAGTATTTATAAGTCAGAACTATACACATGTTAAAATAGTGCAATCAAAATTTGATGGTCGAATGACCTTAATTTTCTTCCGACGATAGAACCTGGAGGGGGTGGAGAAAGAAGGTCCTTCGGTTCACGAAACTAACCACACGGCCGCGTATCAACAACGAAATTAGAAAAGTCATATATTCCGAGAGACTAGAACTTGCGTGATTTAGAATTCTCTAAATTCCCACCCACTTGTTTTACAAGGACATACATGAGCGCCCCACCATGCGTTTTTTTATTGCTTTCCGTTTAGCCTACTAGATAGCGGTGATAGCTTAGCAAACATTTTAAAAATATTGTTATTTACTATAGGCCATCTGTGTACCCCATTAACCTTAATTCTGTCCTACATCCAGCAGCAAGGTCATTAAGTCTTTAGACCTGCTTCGATGGCCGCATGGCATAAGGCGTCACTCTCGCAATAGGCTAGACTGCCAATGAGGGGGAGATCGGAGTTCGATCCCTGTCAGGTGTACTAAAGGTGTTTTTTTCTAAATGGTTTTCCATTCTATCTCCAAGAAAATACGGGTACACTTCCTTTAAATTTAACCTTCTTAGTCCTTAACACATTAAAGTAATTAGTACAACAGCGTACAGCCCGAACGGGTAGTAAGACGCTGTGTTTAAAAAAGGTCCTTAACTATAACAAAGAAAAGATAATTAAAACGAGAAGACAAAACCTTTTTGCCGGGGGGTTAGATTTTGTTTTGTCGGGGGGTTAGATTTTGTATTATTGTTATTATTATTATTATTATTATTATTATAGCTCACTTTTTTAGTTTAGACACACATAAAATGTCAAACACCATCATAATATCGAGGTTAAAAAAAAGTCCACGCTTACAATACTTTCTCTCTACGAGAAAATTTAAATTAAATGTATTTATCCTCCAAAATATTCGATGTTGACCTCTATCAAGGTCTATTACTCGGACCCGCCTCGGTGGCGTAGTTGGCTAACGCGCTTGTCGTGTTGAGCTCGACCGCTGAGGACGGGTAGATCGAGGTTCGAATCTCGGTCGGGTGAACTGGGGGTGGTTTTTCCTAAATGGTTTTCCACTCTCCCTCCACGAAAATGCGGGTTCACTTTCTCTAATTAAACCTCCTCAATTCCTAATGCAGTAGAGTAATTAGTACTTAAAGCGTATAACCCAAACGGATAGTAAGACGCGGTGCTAAATATTATTATATCTAATACTCGGGATATTAAATACAAGATTACGCACGAACTAAAAAACGTATAGAAGTGCGGTTTCATGCTTTCTTCATTTTACAAAAGATAAATTTGGACCAGTTTAATCTATTTTGTTTTTAAATATTCATTTTCTCACTTTTGTTTATATTTTAAAAGAAATACGGTAAAACTGTATCACTTGTCTCGATTCCACTGTTATTCTAAAGTAGAATACAGGAAACTGCCCTGAGATGCGACGTATGGCCCACGCTGTATTATCTACCTAAGCTCACGGATAGCAACTATCTTAAGAATGTATTTTTTTTTAAATTACAGCCAAATGGAAACATAATAATTTTAAAACGAGATTTAAAAAAACTTATTCCAATCTCGCTGTATTGTAAAAAAGTATAATCCAGAAAACCACATTTGGATACGCCCTCGGTGGCGTAGTTAGCTAACGCGCTAGTTTCGTGTTGAGCTAAAATGTCGAGGACGGGGAGATAGAGGTTCGAATCTCGCTCGGGCGAACTGGGGAGTGGATTTTACTAAACTGTTTTCCAATCTCTCTCTCTCCACGCAAATGCGGGTTAACTTCCTATATATTCACCCTTACCAATTCCTAATCCATTAGCGTAATTAGTATTTAAACGTATAAACCGAACGGGTAGTAAGACGCGGTGCTAAGTATTGTATCCCGGTCGATCGGCCGCGAGAGGATGATGGCCTCTTTAACTGTGCCAAAGGTGTGTTGAGACGTTGTTTCAAATGAATTTCACTGGACGGAAATATTTAGTATAACATCTTGGCGAGGTTTTACTGCGATTAAACAGGTGTAGTCATCCTCCCCGGCTCAGCCTTGTCCTCTCTACTATGTTGAGGGAAAACACTGGTGTAGTCTTGAAATAAAACATCCGCTTCTCAAAACAAACCCCCAACAGCTTAGTGGCTCGGGATACTGTAAGGAAAACATGAGATGGTTTCCTGTGGTCCTTGAGTTACTTCCAAGAGTACAGATCTGAAAAAAAGTACGGTATCTGTACCGGTACTTTACTAATGTCGATAACCTTTTGATACCATTTCATTTTTATTTATTCGAGGTATTTAACGTGCACTTTCTGAACCGACCGATTTTATCAGCACACGACTTACAAACTAATTTAAATCTAAAACGGAAACAACATCCATCCCCCAGCCGTTAATTCTTCACTATGAAAGTGGAAACCCTAATTGCACCAATGATTGATTTTTCGGCCACGCCAGGGACAGAACCCTGGACTCATAACTCAGTAAACAGACACTATACCGACTGAGCTAAGGTGTCGGACACTATCGATACCAATATACTACTTAATTACTCGATACTTTTACTCATATGAGTAGCCTACTTACCACCTCCACTCCCCATCGTTTATAACCCCACACACGCTGTGATAACCCCATTAAAAGTTCCTACTGCTTCATTTAGAAATGAGATAGACATATAGCTAGCTCCTTTATTCCAATTCTGTGGCCACAACATTCTTATTTTTAGTGATACTAGCAAACCCGTGCGCAAATTGCAAATAAGTAAAAATAGGAAAAAAATTAATAAAGAATATTGTATGAACTAAATTAAATTACTATTTTTCTAAAAAAAAGAAGATAAAACACACCAAAAAATAACGTAAATTTTAGTTATAAGAAACTTTATTCAAAAGTGGAGAATTTATAACATACAGTACACATAAGGTATTCATATTAACAAAGTGTTTGAGAAAACCAGTAGGGACAACATTTTTTGTTAGAATTTCACCTCATTACCCCAGCGGTTCCAGAGATGCATCTGGGGAAAGGGGAGGGGGGAGATTTTTTTCGGGTAAGGTGTCAAGGGGTACCACTACCCGAAAATGGACCCTATTGCACCAGAGGTTCCGGAGATGCGTGTTTGGAGGAATGGGGGAGGTAAAGGAGGAAGTTTATCAAGAGCGGTTACAGATATGTATCTGGGTAGAGGGGGTTTGGAGGGTGTGGGTGACCTTTTCGACTTTCGGTAAAAATTATCGTAATTTTAATAGCGGTTGCACATCTTCAGATAAACACATTTCTATTAAAGTCTTCAATTGTCAATTTAGACACATAAAATAAGTCGATATTGGGTCTGAGAGGAATATACACTTTCGTACTAAAGAGATGAATAATAATTATATAGGATATGGCTATTTTCATAATAATGAAGAAGTTGTATTTATTGTTAATAAATAAGTACAAACATTCTAAATTTGCAGAGAAAAAATATTAACATTTTCGTACAGAGGAAACTCTAATAAACATGTTATTAAAAGATAATTTCCTGCTAATTTTTTGGATACCCCGTCCCTACGTCCAGGTGGACAAGGCTAGTGTTGGCGAAGCTAAACATGACACGTTTAGGGATGCGAAACCACAAAACAGCATTATGCGCATGCGTTGCGGGGGAAGAGAATAATATTCAAGAACAGGCGCGGATTCAAGGGGGGAGGGGGAGGTCAAAGGGTCAGTTTACCCCCTGTGAAAGTTAGAAAATTAATACAAAAAATAAAATGAAAGCTCAAATTTTAGAAGTAAAATACAACAAAAATAAATTATACACTTTTGTATCTGTTTACGCGCAGACACCTCTTGAGCCGGGTCCCCACGTACATTATTCGTCCATAGTTAATCAACATACTATATGACTTTTAAGCAAGTGCGGAAAAAATATTAATTTTCATGTACTAATTAATATTTGTCGTGCATACTACCGAGCAACAAACATTGTTCCTCATAGAGACGGTGGACTACCACACATCAAAGAAGACTAATAATCGACTGAGAGCAGTTCATTCATGAATACTGAATATAGAGTATGTGTGGACGGCAGGAGCAGCGGAACTGTGGGGGGCTCTTGCCCGCCTGGAAATAATTCACCCCTCCTTGGAATACCCCCCCTCCCCAGATATATTTAAAATTCTCTGATTTAAGGCTTTCTTTCAACTTCATATTCGACAATATCAAACTCCAAATGACTTCTAGATGCATTCTATCGTCAAAGATTTGCCGGAGAAGACCGCTTCAAATAACTACTAAACTTGAGGCATCTAACTGGCACAAAAAGTCAGGAGAGTAAATAGCTATAAAAGCTCTAAATAGCTTCCAAGGTCATCCAAATTTCAAAAATGTTTAGGGGAAGACAACTCCAAATAGCTTCTAGATGAATGTCATTTTGAAGAATGTTCAGACGAGGACCATCCCAAATAGTCTGGTTTCTGAAATAATTCAATTTTAAACATTTTGTCAGTGGAAGACCACTTCAAAAATTATCTTATAGAGGTATCTAACTATCGTAAAAAATTAAGGTGAGGATCACTATAAATAGCTTTGAGGGGGATCCAAGTTTCCAAAATGTCTGGTTGAGGAACAGTTTAAATGGCTTACAAAATAATCTAATTTAAAAATAAATAAAGGCGAAGACTACTAATAGCTTCTAGAATAAATAATTTTTCAAAAAATTGTTAAAGGAGGGCCACCCAAAGTGGTTTATAAAAACTATCTGACCTTAAATTAATTGGTGAGTATGACCACGGTTTAAAACATACATAAGATTAAATATTAATGAGAAAGTATTAAACGGTTTCAAACAAAAGTTTAACATTGTAAGTAGCTATGTTATTTATAATCATGACCCCCTAAGAAAATGATCTGTATCCGCCACTGGCCAGGAAGATATGTTAGGGAGTCACGAGTATGACCCGTATGACCAAAATTACATTTCTGTACAGGCTGATTTGTTCTGAGACTTCAGGATGCATGATAGCAGGATGGGACCCGTGGCTCGGTCAGTATAGAGATGCTCTACCCTAGGGGTATTCAACCTACAACCCGCAGGCTCACAAAAAATTGAAAATTATTTCAAGAGAAAAAAATTACAGATACAGATTTGTATTTTACATAATTAACTAATCAAATAAATTGGTATTTTAAGTTATTTTATCAATTATTTTCGTTTTATACGTGGAAAAAAAAATTACGTTTTTTACAATTTCACCTTGAACCGGCTAATGATTACGCTGATAGACAAGGGAAATAGTACTATTTCGGGTGTGTTCGGACATAGTCGGGACTGTTCGTGTTCGCTCAGCACCGCTGAGACAGTCGGGACGCCAAAAGAAATAGAATGTATTAATTGTGTTCAATCCAAATATTGTCGTCGCAGTGTTGCGGCCAGCGAGTCAACAAGAGACAGAAACTTTAACCTTTGGACCTTAAAAGGTTGAAGACCCCTTCTCTGCCCACTTAGTTAATCATTCGGGCGATGTATATTCCAAAAAACTTGTAGCTACTCTGTTTCATGTATACTAAATGTATTATTTCATGACCCTGTCTAACCATGAATCCAAAGATTGTTTCCAACCGTTTGAAATGTCATCTTAGCGAGACGACACGACTTCAATCAATTTGCAAGGTTTCATGGCGATGTTAACTTCACGAGGAAGGGTGAAAAAAAATTACTTTATGATCAATGTTGGGGAAGCAGTCATCGTGACTTGACAAACTTTTTGTCTGTTGCAAAAAGCAAGGGCAGAGTCTTTATTATTCCAAACAACCGCGCAGAGGTTCCACTTAATATATGTGTTGTCAGAAGAAAAGTGTCGAAAAATAATGGTTTATTATTTTAAAATGGTTTGAGTTTAAAACTAAGGCTACCCACACCGGTGGTCACAGCAAAGTTTAAAAAACTCTAAATTAATATTTAATCATAGAAAAGGGCAAATAATCCATCGTATTTCTCAAATATTGTATGAAATCGTGCGCGCCCGTGTGAACAGTTTTTAATAATAATAATATTTAGCACCACGTCTTACTAGCCGTTCGGGTTATACGCTTTAAGTACTAATTACTCTAATGGATTAGGACTTGGGAAGGTTGAATTAGAGGAGGTGAACCCGCATTTGCGTGGAGGGAGAGTGGAAAACCATTTAGGAAAAACCACCCCCAGTTCACCCGACCGAGATTCGAACCTCGATCTCCCTGTCCTTAGCAGTCAAGCTTCAACACGACTAGCGCGTTAGCCATCTACGCCACCGAGGCGGGTCAACAGTTTTTAGAGAGAGCTTGTGAGCAATTGGTTTTTGTACCACATCTTACTATTCATTCGGGTTAAACGCTTGTATACTAGAGCATTTTAGAAAACATTCTAGTGGGAAACTATTTCGGGAAAAACCTCAGTACACCCTTTCAGTATCGAACCTCGATCTCTTCGTCATAGGTAGTAGAGTAGCGCCTTAGTCCATGCGGCCACCGACACGGATTTTGTGTGCAATTAATGTAATTAGCATAATGCACAAATTTTACGTACGAAATTGTATCGTGTGTACCGGGCTTAAGGCTCATCAGTACAGAGTGTACAAGCAGACAATAAAAAAGTGTTTCAGATAGTGATCCGTGTCGTGAAGAGGGAGGGGGGCTAATATATCGCTGCAGAGGTGAGTCACCAGAAGGGTAGTTAGGAAGTTGGGGGAGAAAGCTCCCTTTTGAGGAAGTGGGGTCGGGAGGTTTGAGGAAGATAGGGTACATATGTAATTGATCTAATTAACGATCGATAAAGCATGGCGGCCACTCCCTTCGAACTAGAACATTGTAAAACCTACTCTTTGGGGCTGAGCGTATACTTTTAGCTATGTTAGTGAAGGAACGAACCTAAATAAAGCATTTGGGTATTTGGTTTCCATTTATTAATTTTCATATAGTAAGCGTATTTCAAACAAACTTTGGCACACACATAAAAAAACTGCAAGGAGCCCCCGTATGCCCCCTTCCCACCAGTTTATATTTTATCGTCTTCGTCCTGATCTAGAAATGTGGAAAAAAATCTATTTTGGATAAGTGATAAGTGGGAACACATTATTTTAACATTTTATCGATAAAAGTAACTTCTACAATGTTATCTTTTTTAATTTTGGAAAAAGAAAATGGGGCCACGAAATTAACTAAAAATTTGATGGTAGTGCATATCGTAAAGCTTGATTCACACGTTCGCCGAAAAATAGAAAGCAGAATCTGCACAGTAATTCACACACTTTAAGTTGACCCATAATACACTGCAACGCTTTAAAACAACTGTTTATTAATATATTTTATTTTCTACATATATTTTAGATCATTATCCCGATATATGTTAAAAATAATTATAACGCTGTGTCGTGGCACAATCCAATACATCGATACACACGCTTTAAATTAACGAGTTATTTAAAATATCTTCACAACGGCCAACAAAGATGTCTACTAGTTTCTGGCTGAAAGCGCATGTGTTGTCAAATGCGCATGCACACTGATTTGAGATGGTTGATTCTGAGATTTGAATGGTTCTCCTGTGCCGAACATCTCAGGCAAAGCGGACAACGTAGAGAATAGTTTAGCTTCTTCGCCAATTAAGCGGAAATCTTGTGATTGGTTTAGAACTCATCATGTGACTACGTTTCTGTTCTGCGCTAGTGTTTCGGCGAGCGTGTGAATCCACAGTAAAAGTGTGAGAATTCTGGGTTGGATGGATTAAAAAAGCAAGCTCTTGGACACAACTAGGTCTATACAAAGTAGGTCCTACATGTTAGTGCACGTTCACAAAAACAAATTCTTTAAAACTATAAAATAAAAAACATAACTACTTATATAATAGATTAGTAGACCCACTTAGGTGATCGAATGGTCCAGGCCGTCACAGACTGAAATACCGATGACGGGGGGATTAGAGCTCAAATCCCATTCGGGTATACTGAGGGTGAATTTTCCTAAATGGTTTTCCACGCTCCCTCCACTTACTCTCAATTAAACCTTATTCATCCCTACTGTATTTGTGTGACTAGTATATAAATGCATATAATCCGAACGGGTAATGAGACGTGGCTGATGATGATGATAATAATAATAGAAAGTATTAAAAAAATTGAAGATCAAGTGAGGAAAAACGAAAACACATTCAAACTTCTTAGAAATAAGGAGATTTTACTTGTGTACGGTATGTTAATTTCTGTGAAAAAAAATTGCGTAAGAAATAATAGCTCACGTTTAAAAAGTAAGTGGACGAACGAATAAAACAATCCGCATATTTTAGTGTATATGAGCTAGTGCTATTTTTTAAAAAGAATATTAATGTACTGTAAATAGATGATTATATCTACAGTATAGTACAGTACACGACTTATAAACTAACTGTACTCCAAAACAGACGCAGCACTGTCTACCGGTCATTAATTCATTATTGTAAAAAAAAAAAAAGGGGGGGGAGGAAATATTTTACCTATGGTAAATCTTTCAGTCGCAATAAAAATCAAACCTGGGACTTTTAGTTCAACGGGTAGACAAGTTACTGACTGAACTAAGACGTCGGACTAGGAAGGGATATATATATATATACATATATATACATATATATACATATATATACATATATATATATATATATATATATATTTTAATTTAGAATAAATGAGGGATGTGCGCTTCCGGAACAGACTGGCCCATAGTACCTCGGATGTTAAGTCAATATTGTGAAAAACTAAGCACCAGTTTCACCAATAAAACCGGGGAATCGATTCCGAGACCCTTAGCCGAATGATTTCCAACCAGGGTTCTGCGAGCCTATGTCCAGGGTTCCAAAAATGGGAATATGTTAGAAGAACTCGTATAACTGAAGAAGATCAAGAGAAAAGTGCCATAATAAAGTTGAAATATTGATAAGCCAAGAGATGTGTCAGCCCGATAGGGGTTCTCCGAAAATTTACGAAATATTTCAAGGGATTCTCCAAACAAAAAAGGTTGGGAATCCTGTCTTAGCCTAACCAGCCAGCATAAGCTCTACAGACTGAGCTAAGGTATTCGGCAAGTTGTGTTTCACAAGAACTGTTTGGCAAGATAGCGCGAAGCCGGAGAGATTACATCTCCTCTCCAAAACATGCACCCGGTGCCATCTTTGCTAAATAAAGGAATGAACAAGAGGTTTACAATCAAGACTACGGATCGAACTCGTGACTCACAGACAGGAGCCACTTTTGCAAGAAATCCGAGAGACAGCTGCGAGCTTTTCTTGGCTGTTTCAACACAAAAGAAGATTAACTTTTTTTTTGTTTGGTCTTGGTTGGGATGGAAGAATACCCTAGAAAAGGCCGGCGTTTTTGCACTTTTTAAAGAAAAATAATCGGCCAAATAAAAAAAAATTGCTCCACTAGAAACATAGTTTAATTTTCTTCACATGGTCATATCAACATAAATCAATATGGGGACGCTGCAGTAGACCAAAAGTCAGCCTAAAAGTTAGTTGGCCTAAAAATCAATCGGTCTAAAAGTTAGTCGGCCCAAAGTCATTTGGGCTACACTTTAAGCCAAATGACTTTAGGCCTACTGACTGCTACCCATGCATATATGTAAATGTAGTCTTGGAATTTGATAGTAACTAATTTTCTACTAGGGCAATATATTATTTATTTTGAAAAAAAAAAAAAGCTATGAAAACTGCAATATTTTAAAGTAGGTTCGAAGAAGTTAAACTCCGTATTGGGGAAAACGTTTATCCCGACCGATAGTGTTAACTATGTAGAATAAAATGAAACTAGCCGTCCATATAAGAATCGAACAAAGGATAGAAAGGGATGGAGGGAGATCGCATCCCAGATCCCAGGCCCTTACTTCCGAGTCTGTGGTTAATCCTAGATTCTATTCAGAGTTTATCATGAAATAATAAATATATATATATTTAAATTTTACTAAACTTCTAGCATGTCTTCACGGACCTCAGGATGAATATTACTGACGTATAGGATATACACTGCTATTAATGTGGATGGGAGATGAATAGCAGGGATAAAGAGCACGTAGAGAACTACCCCATTGATAGACCACGTGTAAAAAAAACACCCCCGTGGTAAATAACTTTTGGAAAACCACCATTAATGCACTCAACTGAGAATAAAATCTCGACCTCACCGTCATCTGATAATTTAATCTTTTGCGGTCTTGACGAATGTGATTTTCCAGCATGGATTTTTAAAATACTTATTTAATTCTTTGCGCCAGCTTTACGGTGTGTAAACCACGATGGAATATAGTTCTATTAAAAGAGGCCAGCTAGATTAACCCGTTATACGCCAAGCGTATCATTAGCGGTAAACATCTGCTGATTAAATAGCGGTTGCATTCAAGTTTCTTCCATGATTGAAAAATTTGTAGAAGAAAACGTAAATATACCTAAGATACGGAATTTGTAAACAATTACTTAATTTAAAGCTCTTTGCTGAGTGGTATGTTTTCGCCAAGCCATCAAAAAATACAATCCTACTTTATATAGCTCCGAAAATATAACTCCTTTTCCTTGCGCATTGTTACATGATAATCGTCTTGGGGGGAAAAAAATGCCTTTGCATATTACATAAAATCCCTTCATAATATCTTTAAATTTTTCAGACAGTTGAAACATTTCTGAAAAAAACAAACAAAAAAAACTTAGATTATCTGGCAAGTGTGTTTTGTGACTATTACAATCGATGCAAATTGACCATTAATTTTTCCAAAGTGATAAAAACAAATTCTAAAAGTAGATGAGCACAGAAATGGTTTTTTTTACAACTTTCAAGGTTGCCACTAATTTTATTTTCTCTTGACCCCTCGGAAAGAGAAGTATTGTGATCAGCAAAATAAGCCGAAATCGAGATTTTGATAAATGTCGACGTTTCAACGACCTTATGAAACCGAAAAAGTTGTTTTCGCGAAGCCGTCTGTCTGTCCGCGCCTCGTACTTGAACCAAAAACACTTTGCCGATCGAGATATACTTGGTAAGTATATAGGTTTTTATAAAGTTCCCCCGAGTATTTTTTGGAATTAGATATCTAACTGAAGGGCAAAAAAATAAGAAAAAATCGACTTTTTCGAAATCCACTAGAACAATTTTGATTAAATTTTGTATCTAGGCAATGTTTAACATTACAAATAAAATGGCAACTTTCATTTTCCCATGAAAATTACTTTGAGGGTACTTTACACAAGCAGAAATTTCCAATTTTGAACATATCTCCACAACTATTTTAAGTACAAAATAACTTATCATTGCAAAGTTGTAGTACTATTAAAAATAAAAATCTCTTATTTGAAATATATTTTTATAAAACCAACAATTTCTGAGTTTTAGACAAATATATATTTACTTAGGTCTTTGATAAATTAAATTGATTACTATGCTCCACTTTTGTCAGAGTTTCCGTTACGGTGATAAATAAGAAACTATTTGACGGAAAAAAGTTGTAGCTAAGGTCTATAAAACTGAGATTAACGGCTGGAGGGTTCGTTGTGCTGATCACATGACACCCTCTATCCGCAGTAATTGACATTTTCCATACAAATGAGTAGTGTGAAGTCGTGTAGTAATTTGTGTTTATAATAGGATGAGTTGAGCTTTATGGGGAAATAACATAATTTAATCGACATGCTTAGTTCTTCAGTTAACTCTCTCTTCTACAAATAGGCCTAAAAGTTAAAGATTGCAGTTAAATATCACAAATAATGCAGTTTTTTTAGCATCGCGTCTTACTATCTTTTCAGGTTATATGCATAAGTAATAAATAAGCTTATGAGTTAAGGATGAGAAAGTTTGAATTTAGATTAAGTGTACCCACATTTGCTTGGAGGGAGAGTGGAAAATCGTATAGGGAAAGCCACCCTTAAAACACCTGACTGGGATTTGAACATCAATCTTTCTGTCATCAGCAGGCCATGATGTCATCAAAGTTTTTTGTTGTTAAATTCCTTGTGTCTTTTTTTTTAGAACAAAAAAAAAATGCCATATGTTTTCCAGGCTCTCCCTTATTTCCCCATGCGTGGCAACCCTGAATTTTCCTTTTGTCAGAAAAAGCCAACTGAAATAAAATGGCAGCTAGTATAATATAAACTATAATACTCGATATTGATCCTACCATTTTTATTTCCACAATACTGTTACGAAGTGGAATGTAAAACACAGAACAGGATTACTACTCGCTCGTGAAATTAGTTTCCCACAACTTGAAATCCCTCTTTGCTGCTTTCTTCGCAAATGACTTCTTTCCAAGAATAAAATAGTTAGTGAGTATTTGATTTGCCCTGAACCTTTGGCTAAAGTGCTTTCCTTCCGCTTTTTTGACAGTGATCAGTTTAGTGTGATATTAAATCAACTATTTCTAGGTATTATTATGATTGAGATCAGACTGTCAACTATATAGTATTATATTTAGATCATCAAGTAACTTCAGTATTTATTATTTTTATTTTGAGCCTAATAAATTGATGTATTCGCTAAAACGGTTACCTTTAGCTCTATTATTATTAACGGCTTAATTTAAGATATATAGATGAGAAGAGTAGTTTGGATTAAAAACATCTAAATTAGCGTGGTGAAAGAATGAGAAAACAACAGTGGTAATGAATTTGAACCTCAGTCTGCTGACATTTGCAATCCAGTTTATTTTAAACCTGACGCGTAAGACCATCTTAGAAGGCGGGCACATCAAAGTTTTGACTATTTATGAAAATTGTAAATTATCTAAAGTAACAAGGTTTTAGACAAATCATTCACTAAACAATACTATTTATTGTGTGTGTTAATTTTAATTGCGCTAATGGAGTAGGGAAGAGGAAGTTGTAATGTACAGGAAGTGTATCTGTATTTGCGCGAGGAAATCGTCTACTATTTGGAGGGGGAGGGGGGAGACCCTTAAGACACCCGGCCAGGATAGAAATCTCAACCTTCTCGGCGAAGGCAAATCAGACTAAACGAGGTTCACGCTTAGTTCACGTACTCACCGAAAGGAGTAATATAAAGTCCATCCACCGTAGGAGTGATGGTAACTGACAGCATAAGCTCTTTTTTATTATTGCAAACCTTGGTTGAACGTCACTAATACTAACCTATGTGAACACTTCTAATTATTATATTTTCCTCGGTCCCGGCACCGATTTATCTGATTACCAAACCCTTCCTTCACCTCTGACAAGACATCATGTGAATGTGGGGAATGCCAGGCTTCCACCGTGGTTCGGATTCCACGTTAAACTGTAGGTCCTCCATTTCATCTCACAATCACCCT
>CABEEJ010000989.1:155079-192597 GCA_901482245.1 Timema douglasi | reverse complement strand
AATCAGATAAATCTATGCCGGGACCAAGGATTGAACCCGGGACTCCCAGCTCAGAAGTCTGACACCTTACCCCTAGACCACCAGGTCACCCTTATCAAATGTAAAAAAATGGGGGAAACTTAGCGTGATCAAACATAAAATGAGTGTCACCTTATCGTTAATACGCCCTAATATTACCGGAAAAACTAAAAAATAACAAAATTAAGTTTCACATTAAAATACCAATTTATTTATTAATAATTATAGTTTGATATATAAGAATATCTTATAGTTTAATTATGTAAAATTTTTAGTAACATAAAATCTTGAATTTCTTGGCTAAATTGTATTAATAAAATGCATTTTTTTTTCGAACTATCCAAACTAAATTTTTTTAAAAAATCATTTATGCCTCCAAAAAAACCATGCCAAAATTAAAATTTTCTAAACTTGGTAAATCATGCCCATAAATATATGGCAATGTTTGCATCCTCATATCCATGCGAACAAGTGTGTTTAACCATGAATTTTAGGAAAAGTTTTCTTAAATACGCCAGTATTTACGATTGTTTTGCATTCTATATGTATTTAAACTTCATGTCAGCCTATTATGTATACGTATCATTTAATATTTTTATGAATTTTGAAGTCCTGTAAGTAATTTTGCACATCCTTGCATTTGTGTGTCGCGACCCAGAGTTTGGATACTACAGAACAACTCTACCTTATCTGGCTCCATCCAGTGATGGTTTTCCCCGGGAATACTAAGAACAGAATAACATTGTCACTTTGCGACTTAAAGGTCACCTGGTGGTCTAGGGGTAAGGTGTCGGACTTCTGTGTTGGGGGTTCGGGGCTCAATCCTCGGTCCCGCCACAGATTTATTTAATTGCCAAATCCTTCCTTCACCTCTGACAAGACGTGTATTAATCACAACTTGTGAATATGGGGAATGCCAAGCCTCCACCGTGGTTCGGATTCCACGTTAAACTGTAGGGCCTCCATCTCACAATCATCCTACCATTACACATTATCCTAAGTGCGTATAACCCGAACAGGTACAGAATACCCATGGCTATTTTGGTGCTGACTGACAGCTCACAGCTGGCGGCTAAAAGCTTTGAAAAGTTACCAGACCAAATTATGTATCCCTACGCCGAACCATATGATGTGCAAAACCATGTGTTTAGTAGCTGTCACCTCTGAAAGTCAAAATTTAAGTATATACCTAAATGTTGACTGTCAGAAGTCAAGTGTGAGCTGTCATTCAGCACCAAAGAAGCCTTGGAGCTACTGTAGTAAGACGCGGTGCTAATAATAATTTACGACTTAAAATTGTACCTTGACAATAACTTGGACCTTGTGAGTTTGTCATTCGAGCTACCAAAACTGGAGTTTGAAATTGATTAAAAAGTGAACAAATTACAAATGGTCAGGAATGAAAAAACTGGTTTGACGCGCCCGATGTTCTGGTGTCATAGTAAAAATAGTTTAAGGTCCTCTATACCCACTCCTGGCCGTCAATAGGAACTTCTTGACCTTGTCGCTGTTGGAGGGGGGAGGGTCCTTAGACGGCCGTTTCATTGCTAGCTTGACATTTATTTAAATACGTCCTGATATTATTTGATATTTAAAATAAATAAGGAAACTTGATCTGTGACATCTGTAGGATTTGGGTAATGTTGGGACATGAACTTTGAGAACATTTTTTCTTACATAAAATGATTACCTTAATTTCTCTGTCTTATTTATTTTTACTAGCATCGTATTTAAATCGTGTATATGAAAAAAGGTTAAAGTTTATTTCCACTAGCCAAATACTCATTACAATAATAGCAACATTTAAAGACAAAACAGGTTCTGAAAATCTGAAGGAAAAAATAACTATAAAATACATTTAAGTTGAGATATAAAAGTGTTTACTTCAATCCACCGTGTGACGCGTGACGTCACCAATGATAACAAGAAATGTTTGAAACATCTCTTGATGTGTGTGTATTTTTCTACACCCTCCAGAAGTCATTTGATGACCTAGAAAGCTGAAACTTTACCCACTTATAGTATAGGCCAGGGGCATAAAACCTAACAAAGCATGATTTTTTTTGTTTCTGATTTTGTTAAAAAAAATCCATCATAATAATTACCACTTTCATTTAGTCTCTATCCAGTTGAAAAAATACATCGGAACCCAGAAGACCAAGGAAGCTGAAATTTTGCAGCCAGCCCAGGAGGGTGCGGGGATACTTGGTGCGCGATAATTCTTATGAGGGGCCCCCCCAAAGTGGGAGGAGGGGTTAACAAAAAATCAAAGCCGAAAGAATCTCGAAGTCTAAAAAACCTAGGAAGCTAAAATTTTGCAGGCAGATAGCCCCAAAACAACAAGGATGTAGGCATAATTGGTGACAAGAAAATTTCAATTGGGGGACCCCAAAATGGGTGAAATTGGGGGTATTTCCGAAAAATAAAAATCGATAAAAGCTCAAAGCTCAAAAGACCTGCGAATCGAAGCCCCTACTAAACTGACTTTTTGTAGGATCTTCCATGCCAACAATGCATTTAATATTTTCTTTGTGCTTATCTTCCCCTGCGCTGCTCGTTCACGTAAGACAATGCCTAAGCTGATGGAAATACCCTACACCCTTTCTACGGTATGAGAGGTGGCGACAGCTAGGAAAAGTTACCATGTATTCATTCGCCAAACCATATAACCTGGGAAACCATAATTATGTTGAGTTGTTTTCAATTTTGGAAGTCCAAACTTTCACAACAAGCAATTTGTTTTTGATTAATGTTTTTATTTTAATCATTTTTGCATTATTGAAACACGATCTTATGAAACTAACCGAATGAATGGTTGGTTTTTTTTTTGCTAAAGTGGGGTCTGTGGTTTACTTCTTTTTTAAATGAGAGCTTCTACATTATGTGCTCTCTTCATAAATTAATATGGTGAACTAGCCAAAACAAGTGTGGTTGACGACGTCATATAAAACATCCTCGTTTGTGTCCATGCACTTCTTACAAAATACAAACGTAACATTAGTCACTTTCAGTCAATGTTTGAAATAAAGAAAATTCCACTAAAGCTGCCACTTATCTCTCCTATCGTAGATAAGGTTTATATCAGATTTTCAGATTTATGAATCCTAGAAATCCATTTCAATGTGTGTGAGCAGAAGTTTCGGATCTACGGAGGAAGAGGGGTGCCCCGACGGCCAAAATAATTGGAATCTAGCAGAAACAAACACATTTGAGTGAATCAACAAAAACAGTGGCATGAACAGAGTAAAGTGAACGGACAAGAAACTATAATATGCACGGCGGGGTACACATCCATAACCAACAGTGTCGTGCAGAGAATGACAGAGCCCCGACCCCTCGGTAAGAGTTGTCCTCCCCCTTCCAAAAATTGTCCCCTGTCTCTGCCACTGGTGAGCAGAACTGGACCAACTCTGATAGACGAGTTATGCTCAGTGCGCTTAGACTTGAACATGAATAGCTTTAGGCATCACGCACGCTCACACTAAACTGTATTGCTGATGACAAGAAGATAGGAGTTTGAATCCCAGTTCTAAATGGCTTACCACTTTGTAAACTACATGCAATTGTCAGTATATTTCCTCTAGATTCAACCTTCATCCTACCTACCTCGTTAGTGTAAATATACGAATAGCCTGGGCGGATGATAAGGTACAGAGCACTGTTAAAACATCTTTTTAATCTACAGTAGGCCCCGTGCCTTCTTTGGTGCTGAATGACAGCTCACAGCTGACTTCTGACGGTCAACGATAAGGTATATACCTACATTCTGACTGTCAGAAGTGACAGCTGCTAACACATGTTTTTGCAGATCATACGCTTCGGCGTAGGGATACATAATTTGGTCTGGTAGATTTCAAAGCTGTCAGTCAGCACCAAAGAAGCCATGGGGCTACTGTACATACCTTATCAAACTTTATCACAGAGATTAATGCAAGGTTGTTTATAATTTCAGAATATACACAATATTTGTTTAGTTGTATTTAATAAAGTGATTTATATACATTTTGATCTATTTTAGCAATCAATACTAATATAGTCATAAAAATGTGTGTGTGTGTGTATATACAGTAGCCCCATGGCTTCTTTGGTGCTGGCTGACAGCTCAAAGCTGACTTCTGACAGTCAACATTTAGGTATATACCTAAATTTTGACCATCAGAAGTGACAGCTGCCAAACACATGTTTTTGCAGATCATATGGTTCGGCGTAGGGATACATAATTTGGTCTGGTAGCTTTTCAAAGTTGTCGGTCAGCACCAAAGAAGCCATGGGGCTACTGTATATTACCTATAGGGCTTTTTCTAATTCAATTTTTGAAAAAAAAAGTAACTATGTTTAATGAAAGAACAATAATTAAATAACGCTAATATATGGCAAGTGAAAGTTCAAGTACTTTATTATTATATATCAAAATAATAATGAATGTAAACTCCTAGACACCCTATGTGGGTAGTACTCAAAACACCATCCAAGAGTATGTACACATACATTTTTAATTAATACAATATTATGAACAGAGAAATAAAACATCTTATTAAATATGATCAAAGGGGAAGGTCTGGAACCTAGTCCGCCATATGAATTAACCCCTATTGTACCAAATTTGAATCAGATTAGCCAAAACATTGACTCCATAAAGATGTAGTAGCTAAACAAAGGTGCTGTGATGGCGAAAACTCTGTTTGAAGAAGGGAAAAGGTTGTTTAACTCGTGCTAGACTTTTTCACTTTCACACTATTTTCTCTATACCCCATTCGTTATAAAGAAAAACAAACTATGAAGAAAATTGTGAAAAAAGAAGAATAAAACATGCAAACTTAAATGCACATATACTCTTCGACTAATCAGGCTAGATCAGTGGTAGCGTGTAATCCAGATGTTCCGCATTCAATATTCTTGCCTAGAATATATTTGACGTCTTCATGCATGACAATATTAAGATATACCTAATTAAAAAAGACAAACATATTTTTTAGCTTGCCCCCATATTACACCAATGAAAATATCATTTTAGGACTATAATTCCTCAAAAATAAATGTTAATTTGGGTTGCAAGTTCTAGTTCTGATTTAATTTCCTGGTTTATATTGCTGGAGGAAAACAAAAAACAAACATAATTCCTAGTTACAAAAGACAGTAAAGTAGAAATGGTAAAGAAAGACGATACACAAATAGGAGTAAAAAATAATTATATAACTTCAATTCTGAGTATGATTGAGGTACTGTATATGGCAATGATAAAGGAAAAAAGAGAAATGCTTGTTTACACTGCTGCCATGTGGTTTATACCATTTTATGTTCAAGGAGGTATGATTAGGTTCGCTGGTTATAATAGTTACACCAAATCATATCCTTTTGGGCCATGTATTATAATTAACATTTTGAAATTGACTTTTTGTTTATTAAAGTGAATAATTATGTTCTTTATTTAGAGTCCCCATTTATTTGCATGATGTAGTATAATATATATCTTTTTAGTGGGTACTTCTCATCCAAGGCACAGAACATCGAGGATACAGCCTTCTGATGAGAAGGGTAGTTGTGAATATATTGAATGAGAATCGCAGACAACCTAACCGATAAGGGNAAAAAATCCCATTAACAAACACCCATAAGTTTGCCATGGCTATTCCTGGGGTAAAATATTCATTTTATTTTATATTTTATGGGTAATTTGAAACCAGGACTAGTTTGATATCTTAATTGATAGTGCGTCTGCCAACTGAGTAAAGCATCCTGGTTTAAGTTCTTGGCATGGCCGAAAGGCCCCTTTCACAATGATGAATTTATCAACGTGGGGATGTTTTATATGTTCTAGTATTAAGTTAGTTTGTAAGCTTTGAACCGATTTATTAGTTGGTTCAGGATGTGTATATTAAATACCCCATTTATTAATAATAATCATGTCAGGAATAAAAACGCTTGAGCAATAATATTCTAAATAAGGGGATGTATTTCTTAACTTGATTAATGTTTGTTATATATAGGATGTTATTTCTATATAAAAATAAAATTATTTTAGGATAGTAAATTCACCCCCTCCAAAGACACAACATGCAAACATTAATTTTACACATCACCTAAATCACAATTTTATATATAAAAATAATCATTGTTCTTGATTTTATTTTAAATCCTAAAATAGAAATTCAAAATTTGAAGCCAAAATAATATATAATAGTTATAAAAAGGGCTTAGACTCTGAATTATAGAATGTTTGGGGTTGTAATGAGGGGAATTAAGGCTTCAAACTTTCCTTTGCCTAAAAGCAGACTATTATACATATAACCTTATATTTTCTGTATTCAACCATCAGCGTAATTAGTACATATGCATATAGGTCGAATGCGTAGAAAGATGCAGTGCTAAAAAAAAAGTTTAAAGTGTTTCATGTTATTTTAAATATGTTGATATTTACAGTTATCTTTAATCTGTTTAATTAACTACAATTTTAATAATTTCTTTAACAATACTGAATCACACTTTTGTAAACTTGAACCTTTATAAATGGTGTACTTTGTACTTGTCACAACTGCAGCAGATACATGGACATTGAATGTTAGAGAGACCAGGAAAGTGGAGGCCATGGGAATGAAGTCTGTTGGAGCATCTTAGCTATCATGAGAGGAAACAAGATTAGGAATGAAGCTATCCAGGAAAGATTAGGGATACAGGCAGTACATGAAATAGTAGAGGAAACAAGACCGAGATGGTATGGTAACGTGATGAGGATGGAAAAAGAAAGGATAACAAAGTAAATGTTGGAAAGGAAGTATGTAGGATAAAGACCGCAAGGGAGGCCCAGAAAGAGATGGGAGGAGCAGATAAAAGAGAGTATGCAGGTGAGAGGAGAATTGAGGCATTATACTAAACTGACCCGGCCACAGGCTAGAAACAGTTGATGATGACAATGATGACACCTATAAACCACATTTTTCTTTTTCAAAGTCTTATCTCATATTATGCCTGATTTAGAGTCAAAGTGACTTGGCTTCAGCATACTTGTCTCCAACTTGAAAAGCAGGGTGAACTGGAGAATGCTTGTTTCTCAAAATGTTTCTTAATACTCTTTTTTCAGGCAAATCCTGGAACATTTGATGAAAATTTTCCCTCCTCATGCTACGTCCTTGAAATAATTATATCAAGTTGAAAAAGCTACTTAAACACCCTTTCAGGTTGGATTCCTTCCCTATCACTTACTTTACATTATTGCAGTGTTTCTAGACTACCTATACATTTCTAAGCCATTAGGCGATAATTCATTTTATTATAACAAGGGGTTACCTGGTGGTCTAGGGGTAAGGTGTCAGACTTCTGAGCTGGGAGTCCCGGGTTCAATCCTTGGTCCCGGCATAGATTTATCTGATTACCAAACCCCTCCTTCACCTCTGACAAGACATCTTGTGAATGTGGGGAAAGCCAGGCCTCCACCGTGGTTCGGATTCCACGTTAAACTGTAGGTCCTCCATTTCATCTCACAATCACCCTACCATTACACATTAGCGTAAGTGCGTATAACCCAAACAGGTAGTAAGACGCGGTGCTAATAATAATAATATTATAACAAGGTATTGTAAGATTAAAAAAAAAGTTGTTCAAAAAGTTTTAAAAATTCCAAACTTACCAAAAATCATTTGAAATCTAAAGAAAACACTGCAGGAAAGTGCATTGATCTTAAAAATTAGGGATTGGCCCTCAAATCTCAAAACCCTAATGAATGGATTGTTAGAAAGAATGTTAACATTTAGTTACTATTTGAATTCTCGATTCTTCTATTATATTTCCTCTTATGTTCATAATTTTTTTCAAGATTCAGATTCGAGATTTGAAGGTAAATTGTAGATTTGACCCACCCAACTCTATTAAAAACTAAATTATAGTTTAGACTTATAATATTTATTTAATATTGTATATTTGTAATATTGTACATATGTACAGTAATGATACAATTAGGTTTAAATTCTTTTAATAACAAACAAACCAGTTGACACAATACAAATATACAACCATACATAGAACATAATCCAGAATTTAAATTTTTTAAATATCTAAAAATAATACTTAGATATGCACAACAGAAAAAATACAAGTTCTATACTTTTTAATAATTTGTCGACATATTAACTAGTATGATTAGTAAATAAATAACTCACATTTGTCTAACTATTAATCACATGCTAATACATGTTAATAAGTACAACGGTGTAGTCATGAAAAATAACATTACTTGCATTGTCAACAATAGTATTAACATTTTACAAATATTTTATCTATCTTATTTACATGTTAGAACTCTCAAAACAAAATATGTTATCAACAATTTGATAGTTACATGGTCAGTACAATCTTTATTCAAACTTTACAAAAAATATTCTTTTGTTTAGGAAAAATTCACAAAAAATAATACTGTATCATTCAAATTAACAATAAAATTATTTTTGTAATTTTGCAATGTGTCATGAGGTCAATATAAAATATTGGTGGAATTGTGATATAAAATAATAGACATATAGGAGAGTTAATTTAGTAGACAAATTTTGATATTTAACCATAAAATAAAATGAAATGCTGAAAAACATTTGCTCTTCAAAAACTACTGTGTGTATATGTGTGTGTGTGTGTGTGTGTGTGTGTGTGTGTGTGTATGTATGTATGTATGTATGTATGTGTATATATATATATATACATACATACATACATACATACATACATACATACACACATATATATATATAAAATAAAACGAACTAGTGAAAATAAAAATTTATATTATTGTATTTCATAGCTACAAGATAATTCAAGTCATTTTACTTGTTATATCTGTACAGTAAAGGTTTAAAGGAATGTAAGACAGCTTACCAGAAACCCACTACTAGATTATTGAAAGAATATTATAGCTTAAAAATGAGAAAAATAACTGTGTGTGCAGCACAAATTTGATAAGGTAACCAAAACTTTATTATTTAGGGTCAAAATACCAAGATATAAATGCAAATGAAGAGGAATATTGTATTTGACAAAGTCCAGTGCACCGTCTAACACGTCGACTGTCGGGAGTTTAATCAGAGTCCAGAATCTAGGAGCTTGTGGAAGTGATCTATTTCAAACCCCACGTAAGAAAGAAAATGGTATAAATTGAAAAGATGGAGTTTTAAACAACAGTTTTCATTAGGCTGATCTTTGAGGTCAAATTGTTTTATCTAACAAAAATTATATGTTTTTGTTGAGAACTAAAAAGAAGTTAATGATGTGTATACAATAAAAGCTTGTACCTATATTATTTTGTAATTTTTTATTCACACATATGATTAGAAAATGACAGAAATTGATAAAAATAAGTGAGATAAACTAATTGAGTGAAACTTGAGGGCCAGATTTGTAACAAGAACGACACTTGAGCTCAGTCAGTGTGCTTGCCTAATGAAATAAGGGTCACAGGTTTGATTCCTGGCATGGGCGAAGATCTATCTTTGGTGAAATGTGGGGGTTTACCCTTTCACATTGATAAATTAACGGCCGAGGACTGGATGTTGTGCCTGTCTTAGCCTTAAGTTAGATTATAAGGCATATGAAGCTACGACAGGCCTATCAAGCCAGTAGTGGAAAATATCTAGTTGGAATATAAAAAAACCGACCCAGACCATAAGCTGGAAACAATAATCAATGTAAAAAAAAATTCATGAGACTTAGTGCACCTTGATACCGAATACAAGACTAAACCTACCTAGACCAGAATGGAACACATAACCCATTTCATTTTAGTTTAGGTAGGTGTAGTCTTTTGTTTGGTATCAAAGTGCACTAAGTTTGACTCAATTTGGCGCCGAGAGAAGGAAGCTCAACTAGGGAAAGAGGAAAAAATGTGGGAATAATCCAATGAACAAATGTGAAATCTTTCTTTCTTCTGGCTTCTAGAGTAGAAAAAGTCACATTCACATTGTAACAAGTTTTTATATTTTGGAATTATTACCCTTATCAAAAAAGAGGGGAGGAAAAACCCAACATTAAGTTTTCCTCTTTCCCTAGGTGTGCTTTCTTCGCTCAATTTTCATTTAGCTAGAATATATTTCCTTAATTTTATCATTTTCATTTATTATTTATTCATTTAGCCACTGGCCTTCCTAATTAAACTAATAACATATGTTTAAAGACTAAGAAGAATCAACACAGCCAGAATAACTCAAGCTAAGAGTGACAACCTAGTCTTAGTAAAATCTTCAGTTAAGGATGTAATGTTGTAGATTTGGGTCATCAAGTGCTAAGGAAGATCATAAATTAATGGAAATTAAATACTGGTATGGTTTTGGTAGGAAGAAACCTCTAGAAAGTGGACATTTTTCAGGTCAAAAACATGTTAACATTTTATTATTATATTAGTGAAGAGATGGGAGCAAATATGCAAGTGAGAGGCGGAAAGTGGAAGAAAGTGCAGGAGGAAGAATGGTGGGACAGAGGGAGATAGAGGCATTTCTCTAAACGAACTTGGTCAGAGGGTGGAAACAGTTCATGATGATGATGATGATGATGATGATGATTAATGTTTAACAATGAGGTGACCCATTGGCTATATAATATTTATTTTTCCTCTTTACACTTATTAGTTTATTTTTCCTTTTTCTTTAATCTTACCATTACTATAAAATAACTACTTAGTAAAAAATATAAGCCATGTAGATCCTAAATATTCATAGAAAATAAGGCAGGTAAAACTTTTGCTCTCTGTAATTAATTGTTTTTGTTAAATGTCTGAGGACTATCCATATTTTCTAGAAGATATGCAGACTGTGCCCTTGTGTTATTAACATTTTCGATCTCAATTTTAGCTGTGATCATGGACTATTCACGGAGTTAAAGACTCCTGCCAACTCAAGAAATATTTCAAATTATCACAATTGGAAACTAACTTCATATTTTGTTTGTGTAATGCTTATTGCTAAACCCTAAACTTAAGATTAATAGTGGGTGCGCATTTTTTCAAAGTGTGCAGTTGGACACATTTTGTGCTATAATTTTTCACATACACTCACACACAAAGTAAGAACCTTAAGAAAATAAGTACCTTACCACCTTTCACCATAAAAAAAAAGTATGTGTGCACAAATCATTATAAATTAAATGGGGTTTTCTTCTTAATTTTGGTAAAAGATTACGAGAATGAAAAAGTAATTGCATAAAATACTTATAGGATTTGAGAAAATTTCATANTGGTTCAGAACCAAATATAATTATAGGATGAACTTCAAAACAAGGCTCAGACCAGTAATTCAACACTTAACCTAATGTATGAATGGATTATAAGAATGTTAACATTTAGTTACTATTTGCCTGGAGACTCAGATTCATAAACTAGTGGATTTTACCTAAATCTAGAATTAATATTTCTTTGTGAAATTTAATAATGGTTCTTTTTCCCCACTTAAAAATAATTTACTTTCAAAGTGGTCAAATAATCATGTATTTTGACAAATGATAAAATAATTGCTATATAAAATACAAGACATTTGTTTATATATATAATACCCCAAATTTTTTAGTGTTAGGGATGGTTTGAATTCAAAAGGGAGTATTTTAGTGTTTGTATTAAGTGTCTTTCCTTTCACTTTTTTTAGTTTAATAAAAACCACAATGTTGAAATATTACTGTGTGTGTGTGTGTACACGTGCTATATACAACATAAGATTATTATTATTATTAGCACCGCGTCTTACTACCCGTTCGGTTTGAACGCACTTACGCTAATGTGTAATGGTAGTGGTGATTGTGAGATGAAATGGAGGACCTACAGTTTAACGTGGAATCCGAACCACGGTGGAGGCCCGGCATTCCACACATTCACAAGTTGTGAATAATAAACGTCTTGTCAGAGGTGAAGGAAGGGTTTGGCTATCAGATAAAATCTGTGCCGGTGCCGAGGATTGAGCCCCGGACCCCAGCACAGAAGTCCGACACCTTACCCCTAGACCACCAGGTCACCCGACTACATAAAAAAGGAAGAAGATGTCACCCAAACATTTCCTCTTTTCCTAGGTGGGCTTTCCACATTATATTTGCACTTATTAGTTTATTTTTACTTATTATTTTCAATTTCCATTATTATAAAATACATGCTTCCAAATATAATGCACCAAAAAGATTTATTACAAAATAATGAGGGATGGAAAATTTAGTATTTCAATATCCTGTGATTCTTACTTACAAACAGATAACTTTCTATATGGTACAAAATTTTCCACAATTTACTTAGACCTGGTAGTTGTTAAGTACCCTTAATGTAGCTCTCATTTTGATTCTAAGTATCCTACCCTTAGCCAATGAGTGTTCTTATAAAATATAGTGTGCCAGCCTTGCGGACTTGATCACTTCAGTCCCTATTGAGTGTTTTAGTTGGATTCGCTCTTTCCTTGTCCAGGTATGTGTTATCTAGGACTACTCAAGGATCCTCCCTCTTTTATCCTCAAAGTGGATGTAATACTTTAAGGGTAGCTTTTCTTTACCTAGCACTTACACTGCAACATGATAATAATATAGCTTTTATACTAAATACACAACGAAGGTATACAAGTTGGCCACAGTCCGCACCCTTAGTGGTATTCGTAACACTCATTCAACATGGCTGCAAGCTAGGGGTGTGCAAAGTCTCCTTTTCAATTTGAAGCAAACTCGAATCGAGTATTTGAAATACTCGCAAAGTCGAATCGAAGTTCAAATATTCCTTGTTTATTTTATGCCCGAGAAAATATTATATTGTGCTATTTATATAAATTTACATTTATAGAATAAAATTACTTATAATATGTTTTATTGCGCAATTTTTTCTAATTTTATTTTATATAGCACTGCATCTCCATTCAGGTTTTTTTTTTTTTGCTTATGGATTATTATGCTTTTGGGTTAGGGATGAGGAAGGTTGAACTTTAGAGGAAGTGTGCTTGCATTTGATTGGAGAGTGTGGGAAACCATGTGGGGAAAACCGGCCTAAGTACACTCGACCAGGATTTAATCATGATCTCCTTGTCATCGGTAGCCTAGTCTATAGCGAGAGTAACGCCTTAGAACATATAGCCACCAAAGAGGTTTTTTATGTAATTTTTTTCTTTATATTCTGATACATCAAGTTGTTGTTAAAGTTTACAATTAAATTACTTGAGATTCTTTCCAGATGAATATTATTTGTAATTTATATTACAGCTCAGAATGGCAATTTAACATTAATTGAATATTTTAGCTATCAATATTTTTATTGGGGAAGCTTTGTAAATGTTAAAGTATTTTTTTGAAGTGAAGTCGAAGATGATTTGTTTCGAAGCCAAGTCGAAGTTTTGAATCTTTGCAGACTAACAACCTCATATAGATTTCTCCGCCTAAGGAAATCACAGATAGTGATGACATCTTTTGGAACATTATTCATGATTTTGTAAGAAAGTTATGTTAAAGAATTAATTAAGCTATGCATGCTTCAACATCCAGCAGATTAGCAACATGAGACATAAGTAAAATATGGTCATCGATAACAAGGTGTTAAAGCTGATTTGTATGTTTTTTTAATTAGTGAGAGCTTCCTTGTGTTTTATCATCAAAAACATGAGCCCTTATTCCCAAATCCACGTTAATCCCAGCTTCGCTCATAGTGAGTAATTTAATCTCAATTTATTCCCTCCCACTAACAATTTATAGATATGGCCATGTTTGTGTCTTTAATAACACACTCTATTCTCACTTTTTGCATTAAAGAAGATACACCGAAGAACTACTAGTTTTTACTAAACAATGCTTTATAGTGAAGACTACCAAGATTGTAATGTCAACTTTCCTTGGATATTTCTTCAGTAATAAGAAAACATATAGTATCAAGAAAAAATTTAATAATCTCTATGAAAAGGATTAACTTTAAGAATAAATTACAAGTATTTTAATTATATAGTTAATGGTTTTGGCCTTATTAGGTCACTTGTGAAAATAAACTAGACTAAAATAAATAATATTGTATGTGGACTTGCGGAACTGCCAATATTAGGTTATTTTAAAGATCTAGTAAATGAAAAATTTGTTACTAGTGGAATTATTTTACCATAAAGTTTCTATGATTTTCAAGAGGATTCAAATATTTATTAAAGTGGGTTTAATTTGTATCATCAGTATTGAAATTCCAGTGTCAAGATTCTGAAGAATTCTAAATAAAATAAAACAAAATTATTTTAGAAAAAAATTGAATGTGTTACATTTTTAATCAGGATAAACATAGGCCTACATAAAAATATGCGAAAAGAAAGAGAGATCGTTACAGCGTAAAGAAAATAGAATACACAACATTGATGTTGGTCCTTGCTTACTTAATTCAGTATTCCACCAAATTTCTTTTGAAGGCATTCAGGCAAAAGAAACCAAGCTTTCTGCTTAATGTTGACTAGTCATTGAATCATAGTGATATTCAGTTATTCACACTTTTATATAAAACTGTTTTAAAGTGCATAAGGCATATTATAATGACATTAAAAATAGTTAAGGTAGAATTGTAGAAAATGAAACACAAATAATATTAAAAAAACATAGAGAAAACACGAGCACATATTTATGAAACAAGGGAAATATGGTGCCAAGCAGCTATATTTTAAACCAATTATTGAAAAGAGGATAAAGGGAAAGGCCTACACAACTACCAGAAAACTGTAAACCTCAAAACAATTACAAAACCTCAATCAATAGTAGACTCAAACAAATGGAATACCCCATGAAAGGCCACTATGACAGCTCCACAGAAAATCTTATACTACCAGTTTCAATACCCCTACCACATTTCGCAATACATTGGTCTCACTGACAACAAATGAATGATCACCGTGTCGATACCAACCACGACCCTTACAAACCAATAGCAAGCACTTCATACCCTAACGCATAATGCAGATTTTGACTCATGCCATAGCAATTGAGTAATACAAGCCCTCCCCAATGGTTGCAATGCTTCCCATCTTTTTAGGTGGGAGCTTGGTCACCAATATAAAACCAAATACTGCCACCCTCCTGGTCTCAACATTATATAACTTTAGATAAGATTTCTTTAAGGCAGGCTGACTCATTCACACCAGTCATTTTTATATAAATAATAATTCATAGTTTAATAACTCAATAATTAAATATTTAATGACTAGAACATTCTATCCATCTACCAAGAGTCAAGACACAAGTTTGAACATGCAACTACAGATTCCAAACAACAACAAAATAATCAAGAAACAGGCAACAACAGTATATAAGTGACCATGATTTACCTCTAGTCATGTTACCAAAAGTCCAGTTGGTGTTGGTGAAGAGGACTTATGTGCCCCGAAAATTTCATAATCATGTGTTTTTTGGGGGTTTTAATTGTGAACTATGAGACCTGCAGTTTTCTAGTAGTGTGTGGATAGGTCTTGCCCTTCTGTCCTTTTTCAACATATTTACGAAAGGGACTGAGATTTTATAATATGTGTTTTTTTAATCTTATACAATTTAATCAAAATTATTTAATGTTATTTAAAATGTTAATGTCTTGCTAATGATTTGAAGAAACTATATACATATTATGTATAAAAAAAAGTTAACATTTAGTTACTAGCTCTAATTTATGTATAATAGGATGGTGTAGAAACACTCTACAATAGTGTAATGTAATAGTTAAAGAAGCCAACCTAAAAGGATAGTTAGGTTAGGCCTAGATAGAAAAACACACTTTTCTCTTCTTAAAATATTGCACTATACTACACTTTACACAGTTTTAAAATTTTCGGAGATGTTCCTTTAGCATTAGAAGAGACACAGTGAAAACACACAAAGAAAGATAGGCTATTGAACTACATGTTTCTAGAATGATTTGAAATATGAGTTAAATATGGGTTCATTTTCCAAATCATTCAAGAAACATGCAGTTCAATAGCCTATCTTTCTTTGTGTGTTTTCAATGTGTCTCTTATAATGATAAAGGAACATCTCCAGACATTTTAAAAGACTGTGCAAAGTGTAATATAGTGCAATAGTTCAAGAAGAGAAGAAATGAAGAGAGAAGTATGTTTTTCTATCTAGGCCTAACCTAACTATCCTTTCAGGTTGGCTTCCTTCACTATCACTTTACATTATTGTAAGTGTTTCTACACTCTTATTATACATTTCCCAACCACTAGGCACTAATTCATTTTATTATCTCTAATTTATATTATCCTTTTATATTCCTAATTCCTCTAATGTTTTCTGTTTGCGAATCCAAATCTTCATTTTATCTGTGATTCTGGAATTTCAAATTTGAATTCAAATCTTGTACAAGATTATAAAGAATAAACATAAGAGGAAATAGAAATATAGAGTAGAGAAAGTAAATAAATTTTAACATTTTATGTTAAAATGATATCATTATAACATTCAGTTAAGTGTTAGTTAGTGATCAAGGGTTTGGTTTTTAAGTTTTTTCCTATAATAATTATTGTGTCGGGAATTAACCGCCAATAAGCAGTAACTATTAGAGCTCTAAACACATTTCAATTTCAAAGTATTTACAAAAACGTATTTCTATTTTTTTTGAATCTCGAATACTTTAATCACAAATAACCTTAAGGATTCAAGAGATATGAGGATACCATCACTAATAAAAAGTAATAGAAAAGGGAGTTAGCTTGGAAAGATAGCTAGGCTAAGCCATATTAGACTCAAGGGAAATTATAACTTTTCATAACTTTTATTGATTTTTTTGTGTGCGCACGTTTTACTATCTACTCACGTATGCATGAAGGAAGAATATGGGGAGCCATTTAAAGAAAAACTAAAAAGTATGTTGTTAAATTTCTGTCGGTTATTTAAGGTTATGTGGTATAGAGCACTAGGCTAAATCATGGTTTAAATTAGGAGGGATAGCCAGCACACTTACCTAGGTGATACTGGAGTAGAAATTGTTTAGATATAAAACTAAAAAACACATAAACATATAAATAACACAGTCAACCTTACAGTTCAATCAAAAGCATCAGTCTACTCTCCTGACCTGATGAAACTGTCTGTGACAGTGAAAGCTTGTCCTTAAAAATGTGTTTTTTAGTTTTTATATCTAAACAATTTCTACTCCAGTGTCGGTTATTTAATTAATTTCCTTCAATTAAGCTCTCTCTGTCAGTGCTAATACTTTAAATATGATTGAAATAATAATTCAATATAACTTTTGAAATGATATACAGTAAACTCCTGACCATCCACAGGCGGATTATCACCTTTGCGGCCTAGCCGCAGCATCGCCAACGGCAAGGGATCCGTCTTTGAAAAACCTCACGTTGATGGATAATAGAGAGCTGCCAATTGTTGTACTAAGTAAATCCCTAAGAAAGAGATAATTGCCACGGAGGCAAAAGGTTTATTCAAGTGGGACTGCACTAGAATAGATTCATAACTTGTTAAACTATCAGGAACAGGAAGAAGTTGCAATGACGCAGTGGAAGACTAAGTGATGTGTCCATTTGGAGTATACTGTATAATGATTTTAAGTGTTTTTTATTATCTTAGTGCATGAAATATAATGATGTGTTCATAGATGAGGTCACGATAGGTGAGTACTAGTTTGAAATGAATGTTCAACCATCTATCCACGGTTTTGGCTGCACTCGTCCCCTCCATTACCATGGATAATTAGGATTCAAGTGTATTTAGCAAAACTATATCATGCAGATGTGAATCAAAATAAATATAAAGAACACGATAGACAATAGTGATCAACAGTTATTTATATTTGACATATATACCATGAAACACTTATAGCACCAAAAAGGTTGAAATATGGTAGTCTTATTACTACTAGAGTGAAAAAACTTGGAAAAGAACATCATGTACTCTGGAAAATATTTGGTCCAAAAAGGGATTATGATACTGGGGTGTAAAAGAGGTTACATAATTATGAGTTACATTCTCTGTACTCAGCCCAAGACAATGTTAGAGTAATAAAATCTCAAAGATTATGGTGGGCAAGACATGCAGCGTTAAAAGAAGAATCTAGAACCATATTGAAGGTATTTTCTGGTAAACCCAATGGAAAGACCTATACACAGATGGGAGGATAACATTAGAATGAACCTAAAATCTTATACTTACAGGTTCTTGGTTGGCGGCACATTATGGCTGGATCATTATGTTTGCCAGCTGATTCATAACCGCACCCTCGAGTTCTGACTGAGAGTCATCTCTGAACTTATAGTAGCTTTGCATCATGACAGCAAACATTTTAGCATCTTTAGTTACACAAACCAGCTGTACAGTGTCATTGACAGTTTCATTCTTTTGCTTTATTGAGAGCCTAGTTGTCTTTGTATTTGTCATTCTTTTGTGAGGATTCTCAGGAGCTTCAGTGAGGTCTTTCTCCTCCTTGGCAGAATCTCTCTTGGAACAGGAGCATACTCACACACTGAGCGAGCTGCGGCCAACCACTGTGCCGTCTTCATATTCCACTGGAATATTAGGACGGCACAGTGGTTGGCCTCTACTTGCTCAATATGCGAGTATGCTCCTGTTCCAAAGGTGATTCTGCCAACCTCGCTGAGGCTGCTGAACATAGAGATCCTCCTGAGGATCCTCACAAAAGAGTGACAAATACAAAGACAACTAGGCTCGCAATAAGGCAAAAGAATGAGACTGTCAATGAAACTGTACAGCTGGTTTGTGTAGCTAAAGATGCTGAAATGTTTGCTGGCATAATGCACAACTAATATAAGTTTAAGGAGGACTCAGTCGGAACTCAAGAGTACGGTTATGACTCAGCTGGAAAGCTTAATAAACCAGCCATAATGTGCCGCAAACCAAGAATCTGTAAGTATAGGATTTTAGAGCTGAAATTTAAGTAGAATGAACCTGAAAGAGATAGGGTGTAATGAGGTGGGCTGAAGAACTAGCTCAGGATAGGGATAGGTGGCATACTTTTTTAAGTGCGGAAATGAACTTTCAAACTTTTAGTTCCATAGAATAAGTAACACATTCAAATCACATTATACACATTTAAATCAGTCCTTTGGTGGGTTTTGTGTCTTTTCATAAAGAAATATTTCTGAAAATTAAATTTGAATGTATGTGGCCTATTGAGAAAAGAAGAGTGAATGATGAAAGAAAAAGTTTACTTATGTTTATTATAATTAAGGCAAGTGCCCACCAGGTCGGTACCACACGGACCACACATTTTAGGGGGGCTGCGCCCACTATCCGCACTGACGGCATGGGCGGAGACTCGGTTCGTAAAGCTGCTCTCGAGTCAAAAGGCGAGTTTCTTGTTTGCGTGTTCAAGGAAGTACGGTTTTTTAAGATTTCTGTTATTGTTGGATTTTTTCGTGTTAAAATTCTGCTTTTGTGAGTGATAGTTCATCGTATTATTTAAATATGGAAAGCGAAGAAGAATTTGTAGCTATTAGTAGCCTTTTAATTGAAGAGGGGAGAAGAAAATTTAGGAAATGACGATTTTGGGTTAATAACATCAACAGGAAAAGACTAATGTTTGCCGTATACCACACATTATTTCCTGATCTGGTTGAAGATGACGCCAAAAATTCCAGACCGCACTTGATTTTAATTCCTTTTCCCGAACTTTCTTTCAAATAGCGGAATGGCGGAGAGCCTGTTGTCGGTGGTACCGGCGTAGTGGGTGCATCTTGTAACAAATTATGTTACAAATTAGTTGTATTTTGTGTTCTGTCCTTGCGGTACCGCCCCAGTGGGCGCTTACCTTTATTCATATTTCCAAGATGGCTTCCTTCTCTCCCTCATTTTACAATGTTTTCACAATATTTCAAGTTATAATTTTAGGAATAAAGTTCCTTAAAACCCCTATTCAATTTTGAGTAGATCTGGATATTTTATTGTATTTTTTTTAAATTGTTATATTTAAATATATAAATAATGTGAAATTTAGATACACATGAAATTATACATTAATAATATATTTGAAACTATCTGTGAGGGATAATTCCAGTTTTAGGTTTGCATTAACGACTCATAACTATTCTCATTCGATGAAGCAAATACTGTTTGAATTTATTTTTTTGGTAAGTTTTTATTTTAAAGATTAAATGATTTTTATTCACGTGTGTTTGAATTATAAAAACTATATTACTATTAAGTTCTGATACAAAACTTAATTTACAGTAGTTAAGATTAATTAAAAATTAGATTCGCTAGAAATATCTTTCATTCATTTTTAATTGACTTGGTTTTTAACCATGAGAGTGTGAGTTAAAAAATATCACTACTATCTTAATCATAACTGGCACCAAATTTTTTTTAGTTGTTATCTAAAAAACAAATAAAAATAGTATTTTTAACTTTAGCACCAAGTGAATTCTGCCTGAATGCCATCAATTAAAATATATCAGTTATATTTTGTTACAAAACAAACAATATATCTAATTTACTTGTTCATCGTGTGTAGTACACCCTATAGTATAACGTCTTTGACCGCCACAAGCTGTAGGAGTTATCGAACTTAAGGAGATACACACCCTGACCAGGGTAAACATGGCTTCCAGCGTATACCTCTTCTTGGCAGTCTCGTCGGTACACTGGCACAATAATGGACAAGGGCGGCCGGTTGTTCAGTTCTGCAGCCTTTCCACTATTCAAATTAGCACCACGTTCTATATCATCCCCAGTTAGTTCTGAAAATAAACAAGTTGTCACTAATTATTAGTGAGAATGTAGATAAATGAAATGTTTCTTTCCAGGGTGGCTTGAACAATGATACATATTAGATACTTCAGTGCAACATTGTAACCATAAAAAATGGTGGATCCAGGAAAAATTTGACAGTCATGTAAGGGTGTGCAAAGCTTCAAAACTTTGAATTGTATTGTATTCGACTTCACCTAAAAAAAATTATTAGCCTGACAATAACTAAGCATTGCCAACCAAAATATTGAGAGCTAACACTCAATTTATGGCCAAATAATCCAATTCTGAGCTGTTGTAAACATTACACATAATGAATATCCATATGGTAAAAAAAAAACTTAATTGACTTGTATGTTGTGATAGCTTAGTTTATTAAAATAAAAAGGAATATTACAAACTATTGTGCAATAAAACAATTTCAAGTCATTTTAGTGCATGAAGCTTTTGTATAAATAACCACAATATATTTTTCAATCATAAAACCATAAAAAAAATATTTAACTTTGATTAGGCTTCAAAAATATTTCATATTTTGATTTTGAGTTCACTTCGAAATTAAAAAGTGAACTTCGCACACCCCTAAAGTCTTGTATTGTTTGGTGTGCCTATGACAAGGTTGGGGCTTGAATCCTGACTGTGTATACTGGCTACTGGGGGTAGTTTATTCTAAATAGTTTTTCACCCTCTCTCCACACAACTGTGGGCACGGTTTTCTGAATCCTACCTTCCTCGTTCTTACTCCATTAGCATATATATGTAGATAGCTTGGATGAATAACAAGCATTTAAGTGGTATCTGATCAGATCATCAGCAAATCTGGCACACTCAATTAGGCTTATAATTGGCATTTAGAACCCAATTGTTTATACTGATATTTTGAACTGTTTAAGTTAAAAATCAGGTAGTGGTGACCAATCAGTTTTAAGCCGAGTAGAAAAACACTAGACCTTTGTACTATTACTTTACGACAGGGAAAGGTTGTCTTGTAGGGTGGAAAAGAGAAGGAGTGAGTGGGGATTTTTTTTTACTGTTTAGGGAGAAACAAATGTTTGGAAGGACAATCTGTGGTGACTCATACTTGGTGGCTATTGCTCTGCTGAAGAGTAGATTTCAAGGTCAACACTTTGTAAGCAATAGACTAGAGAAAGATTGCAAGGATAAATTCAAGGGGTGACAGCAGGCCTACCTAAAATAAACGGTACGGAACTCCGCACGGGCTTTCTCACTCCGTTGTATAAAAATATAGATATTTATTTAAAACTCCTAATATATGTGAAACAAAATAACATACACTAGCAAACCTGAGCAAAAATTGCGTTATACCTAGGTTCAACATTACGTGACTCGTGGAATTAAATTTAATTAAATTATGTATTATGTTTTGTATTTGGCTGTATTATAAGTGGACCTACATATTTGCAATGATAAGTAATTTCATATCCAAATAGTTTTGGAAATGTGATAAAAAAAATAAGGATTTACGCATCACACCGGAAACCTTGAGGCCATTTTGACGAAAAAATGAGTAGCCATTTTGTTTATAATATTGATCATTACTTAGAAATGAAATTTAATCAAAATTGTTAAAAGCCAATTTTGAGAAAATCGATGTTTTCTCTTTTCACCCTTCAGTAAACTACCCTTAACTTTAGGGTTAGATTTCCAATTCCAAAAACCCCTCAGGGCAACCCTAAGAAAACCCTAAATACAAAATTTTAACTCAATTGGTAAAATAGTTTAGGCTCTAGTCCGGGGTAGAGGCATACAAGCAGACAGAAAGGCAGACGGAAATTCAAAAACAGCTTTTTCGGATTTGGTGGATCATGTAACGTCGAGATTCATCAAAATCTCGAGTTCAATTTTTTTGACGATCACAATACTTTCTCTACCTGTAAGATAGTGAGAAAGTAAAATATTAAACATTAGTTCATGACTATTGAACTGCTCAAATAATTTTTCACTTTTTTTCTAGCACTATTCCTTACTACCGGTTTGGATTATACACTTATGTACTAATAAATAATAATGATTTTAGGGATGAGGAAGGTTATCTTTATAAGAAGTGTATCTCCATTTGTGTAGGAAATAATTTTGGAAAAACCACCCTCAGTACACACAACCGAGATTCAGAACCTCGATCTCACCATCATCGGCAGTCTAGTCTACTGTGTCGGCAACCTTAGACCACTCGTCCACCGAAGAGGGTTTCATCTTCAGTACTTATTTTACAAATATTAGCCTAATTACTATAATTATTTTTTTAGAAACAAATAAAAAGAACAGAACGCAATATGAATTTTAGAATGAAAGAGGGGAATAAGCAGTACCGATTGGTTGCCTCTCTGTCCTTTGGCATAAATGAAGTGTGTGAATTGTGTTCCTATTTTCATTGTAAGAACCATTTGAGGTGCGTACCTTTTATTTGTGACTATCCCTAATTCCTGTACCTTGTTCTATAAATAATAGTGAAAATGAAAATCTTTATCTTTTAATTTTATGATACCTACTCTTGTGGGGGGGATGTTAATGCTGTAGTTGTAAAAGCACAAAAGGTTATCAATTAATTCTCTTTCATGCTATAGCAAGCTTATTATCTGTGAGTAAAGTGGTTAAAAAGTTTAATTCATGATAAATGCAATAATATAAGTGTCTGTCCAAAACTGAGATGTTCCACAGTTGCATTGAGGTAGTAATTAATGGCACACAACCGGTTGTTTGAAAAAAAAACTACCTTCTTCGTCTTCTTCTTCCATTTCCTCTTCATCCTCGCTCTCCGAAATGTGCACAGACACCTGGTTTGTTGCCGACTTGCTCCACTCAAAATACACTCCAAACCCAATGTCATAACTGTCGGTTGCGAACTCCCAGAAGAGGCAGGTGCCATCTTCATGTGTGGGTACTCGCACCTTGCACATGCAACATCAAAAATAAGGTATAAATTAAGGATTCAAACTCGATTACTAATTAAGACCCTCGTTTTGTATTGGTAATGTTCTGGCATGGTAAGTTACAGTATTTAGACGAAACATCAATATTCAGTAGGAATGGGACTCTCAAATCCCTAAGCATATTTGAGATTTGAGAAAATTTCAAATTCGAAACTCAAATCCTTTAAATATTTTTTTCTTCCATTTTTTTATGTGAAATTGGTTTTAGAGCTCTAATACTGCTTATTGGTGGTGCAAATCCAATTAAAACTATAGGATGAACTTAACAACCACTCCCTAGACAATTAATCCAACATTTAACCGAATGTATGAATGTTATAATGAATATATTTTAGTTAAAATGTTAACATTTAGCTACTATCTTTATTTTATATGATTCTACCATATTTTATTTCCTCTTATGTTCATAATTTTTTCCAAGATTCGGAATGAGATTCAAATCAGAGATTTGAAGGTAAATTGGAGATTCAGATTCGTAAATAGTGTATTCGACTTTACATTAATATTTGTAAATGGGTCATTCAATTTTCATCATGCCCATTATTTATCTTTTGCTGTTTCACTTTAGTACTAACAAATTGTAAATGTATTTAACATGACCTTTGTGTTATAGTGTGATCTTGCAAAAATCAACCTGGATGTTTTTTTTACGTATCATTTTGTCTATCAACAAGTTTGAGATTCTTTTCCCCAACAACGTTGTGGAACGATACATAAACATTTATATATCATATTCTGAAAATTGAAAAATGACACCTGGACACGGGAATTGAACCCGGGACCTTCGGCTTAGTACGCCAATGCTCTTACCACTGAGCTATCCAGGATTCATCCCGTGCCCATGGTCATTCTTCACTCTTCACTCATAGTTCAAGGCAGAGTCTTTGAAGGACGTGCGGAAGTCATCAGCTTATAAATACGTGATTATATAAGAACACAGCCATCAGACAACGCAGCCACCCACGCCTCGGTGATTGGTATATATTATTGCAGCCATTTGACAATTATATTATAATTGTATGGGATTGCATATTAATGAATCAGATAGCCGAAGCTATCATTTATGCATTCTAGTGAGGATAACACCATTTAGATATCATATTCTGAAGATTAAAAAATGACACCTGGACACGGGAATCGAACCTGGGACCTTCGACTTAGTACGCCAATGCTCTTACCACTGAGCTATCCAGGATTCGTCCCATACTTTTTTGTTTAGAATCGATTAATATATTCTGACAGTCTCACTGAACTTTTACTTTTAAAAAAAATGTATCAAAATTGGTAAGTTTTTTGCCTCTTGATACTGTCATAATACCAGGTCATTCGAGACAATTTAGTTTTCATGTAGAACACCTCAAAATTTTAGGGTCGCATTGTATTCAGGATCATACTATATTCAGGCCATTATGGTATATTTACAATTTTCCGGTATTTAAGTGAAACGGCAACTAAATTAATATGCGAGATAGTCGATTATTACCTATTTTGAATGTTGTTTTGTTTATTTGCCAATTTTAATGATAACTAAGAATCAAGTAGTGAGAATCGTAACATTAAGATCGATTATCAAGTATTTTGATACCAGTATCTAGGTATCGAGTTTGACAATCCTACTATATAACTATAGGTATTAGATATCATTTAAAAGATATTATAATACTAAAATGATTAACATATTAATATGGTCTATGCTTGTAAATTAAGTTATTACCACAACATTTAATTTAATTGTCTTGGACTTTTGACATGCAAATATTAATTTATGTAATGAACAGTACAAAACGACCAAAATTAGACATAAATGAACACAGTGAATTTAATTCATTCTATTGGTGGCTTCATAATTATTAACAAATACCAAATTTTACTTTGCATCAAGGTCAAAGATGATAAATATATGAATCAAAGTCAAAGTTTATTAAACTTCACACGCCCCTTTTATTCACATTAAAAAAATTCACCAATTTTGATTTTAAACACAATTCTTGAGTCCAATATATTTTGCTATAGTTCCACATTGATTTGTATCTAAGAGCACATTACCCTCATTTAACTAAGTTGAAAATTAATAGTCCATGGTTTTAATGTAATGTATACCCTAAAATAATGTTGGGATTTTCACCGATAAACAACAAAATAATAGGCCTACTTAATATATTTCTGAAAATATGGTACAGTCAAATAGAAACACAATAAAAGAGAACTCACTGTGACAGTTTCTCCGTGTCCAACTTTAATGATGGCATCGCCTCCTTCCTTCCTAATGGACTCTTTGAATTCCTTTATATCCTTGCGGGTCCACATGGAAGCTGAAGAGATTGTGGGAAATTCACCTATGTTATAAACACCACACTTCACCAAACTCAAGGCAAGACGACATTTTCAAGATGTCTCCAGATATCATCATCAGGCCGAGGTCAGTTTAGTAAAACGCCTCCATCTTCCTTTATGCTTCCAACAATCTTCTCCTCTCACTAGCATACTTTCTGTTATCTGCTCCTCCTAACTTTTTCTTAAGCCTTGTTTATTGTAACACATGTTGGCCAACACAATCCCAACAAGTTGTGTTACAATATAAAGTATAAACACATTCCCAACTTGTTGTTGGGAGAGTCAATCAAAGCTGACAAGTTGTGTTAGATCATTTGTTGGAGACAATAAATGACCAACCCAACATGTTGGCTGAGTTGGGAGGTTCTGCGCACGCACTATAGAGACAAGTCAGTTTCTAGTCTTGATGAAGCACGTGTTTAGTTTTCAGATTAGTTTAACTTTAACATCAGGGTTTACATAGTTTAATGATCATGGAATGGAATGAGGCTAATACAGTTAAACTAATTGATTTATATTAAATAGTATTAGGTTTTTTTGGAATGTTACATATATACAAAGTCATCAAATCCACTTTGGAAATATAGGTAATTCATTATTCCCATTTACGCACCTTCAATTCAACACTCAACCAAAAAACTTCAAGTCCCCCGACACTTCTTACATTTTGTCTTTTTTTATGCAAGAGTACATAAAAAACAAAATGTAGATACACTTCCTGTCAGCACAATAAATTAATAAACAGCAAGTAATACAGCGTTATGCATGGCTAGAAATGTATAGACTGATTAAAAACTACTGGAGGACGCAGGATGTTGGTCCAAAAAGTTGGCGACAATAATCGCAGCTTACTTTTAATCATGTGTTGTCTTTCAACATGTTGGGTCCAACTTGTTACATAATAAACAAGATTTAGTCTCCCTTGTGGTCTTTTTCCTAAATATTTCATCTCCATCATTTTCTTTGGTATTCCCTCCTTTCTCATCCTCTTTTAAAACATTTTTGATTTATTGCATCTGTTCTCTTTCAATTGTATTCTTTGCTAAGCCTTTAAATTAATACTAGTGTGGTTTTAATTTCCTCTATCTAATATTAGCTAACTGGTATTCTAGACCGTTTATCATCAATATATAGCACCTTGACATGAGAATTGAGCAATGGACCTTTGACTTAGCACACCAATGCGCTACCTCTGAGTTATATAGGAATAGTCCCGATTGATATGCCACCTAGTTAATTACTGCTTTATTTCCATATCCCAAAACTGACTCGTCAATATCAACACCCTTCCTGACCTTGTGAGCCATCATCTTCACTGTCGTTCTCCGTCCCATCTAGGATGGCCCCCAACCCATTGGGCAAGAGTTGAGCCTGCTCCACCAAGTCACCCATGTCCTCGACGTTATGTTGGCGGGACTGCTGCTGGTAGAGCTGTTGCATGTACTGGTGGTAGTGCTGCTCTTGGAGCTGTCGCATAAGCACGCCTTGCTAGGGAAAGCAACATGAGCAAAGATCATTCAACAGTTTTCAATAGGTTTTTTTTATTTGTGCACTTTATATATGATAGTGTAAAGCTTTTATTAGGCTTGTACATGCATTTCAAAGCTAAAAAAAGCCATGTTCTGCTTTACAGCAAGACCCACTGTATGAGTGGAGGTCTACTGTATTAGATTTTTGCTGTGCCTTTAAATAGATAGACTTTTGATTTCTCATCCATCTTTCTAAAGTTCAGTGGCATATCCTGAGAAAAATTAATAGGTATGCTGTACTCTCAAAGTTACAGGGGAGATTTGGGGGCCAAGGAGCCTCAACCACCGTTGTCCAAGAACGCCAAGGGATTATTTCAAAGGAAATGTTTGAAGATGTGTGCCTATAGATAAGTGTTTCTGCTTCTCAGATAATCTGGATGTGGCGGGAATCAAACCCAGGACCTTTGGGTCCGTAGCCAAAACCTCTGACCACTAGACCCCAAAGGTGGTCCTCAAATTGTAATGATAGCTACATGGTTAGAAATTTAAGTAAATAATAATGTCAGTTCTAAAAGTGGTATGGGTACATTTCTGAATGCATAAGAGAGACAGATCTTATTCAATTAGCCTACTGTAATTAAAAGCACACAGTTAGCAATACTCAGTACAAAAATTATAATAAGGTTAAAATGAAGCGGTACATGGATCAAGCGTCCATCATATCATGGTGAGAGGGAGGTGGATTCTACAACTCACGTTACAATTAAAACTACTTCTTAAAGCCTAACTTATTTCAAACAATGCTGCTTGGAAACAAACGAGTCTCCCAACTTGAAAATTTAAGCTCCAGAAGCTATTTAGATATGTAAACTCTGGCTAACATAAGGGAGATTATCTCGGACTATTAATATTCTATTGCTACGTCATTGGTTTATTGCTAAGAGATTTACACATATCTTTTGCTGTAAGCAGTGGTGCACCCAAGTGCCCCCCCTCTTTCCCCAACACCACAAATAATGTTAATAGAAATTTAAATAACATTAAGTATAACTAAAATATTTATCATTGATGATGTGTCGAATGTACGGGCCACATTTTAATACCAGGCTTCAGGCTTAAGCCTAATATTCAAAAGGTTTACCATTACACACAAAATTAACAATTGGAAAAAAACATATAAATAATAGCTTCAATATCATTTGCATTATTTAAATTTATTAATAACTATAAAACTACTCTAAATAATATATACAAGCATTTAATAGTCATAAATATTCTCAGCCTTTAGGGCTTAGGAGAGTGTGCAACCCCAAACTCAGTTTCTCCATCAAAATTTCATTCTTGCTACAGCCTTGATTGAATGCTTCCCCCAAAGTAATTGGATGGGTGTGCCACTGATTAAGTAAATTATATGAAAATATATTTTATTTTACCTTTTCCTTCTAAATCATCTTGAAATGGTGAAATTACACTCCTGACTTCTTTGATGTATAATTATATAAAATCACAATGACTAATAAGTTGTTAATGTAAAACTAAAACTAAAAGAACACTATTAAAACTCCATGAATCCTTTCAACTAAAGAAAAACAAGGATTACCATCAACTACCGTTAAAGTAGCCTCTTCACTCGCCCTACCACTAACCCTCTTCCCCACTCTATCAGTGTTGAAATGTGTTTGCCAAATACATGATAATACATGCGACTAGAATGCTTAAACATAACTCAATGTATTTAATTAGTGTATAATTTGAAGCTTGTTACATTAACTATTATTTTACAATTAATTTTATATATATTTTGTGTAATTTTTACTTAAACTATACTAAATTAGCTTAATAAATATTGTGATCGAACAGCATGACCTGGGGTGTAAAAACCCGAACTCATTGGTGGGCGAACAGAAAGGAATGTGATGCAACATCCTAGACATTGGGAAAGGTTATTAGAGCCTCCCTAACATGCCTTGCGGTTTTCAAGCCGCAAGCCCTGGGGTTTCCTATTGTGTTAAGTAGAGTGTTTTGGGAGAAGAATTACTTAAAACACAGTGTTCTTGGAATATGAACCAATATTAGTTTTAAAGTTATTAATTAATTGTGTGTATATTTATTAACAATTTAATTTAGTATTTACACAGTTTGCACAGACAGCATTGAATTAAACAAAGAAATAGTCCATCATTATGGGTATGCGACGCAGGACTAGCATACCCGGAGAATACGCCACTGCTTAAGTTTAATAAACCATCTCTAAAGTTACAGGTAGGGATATGTTCGGTGTACATCTTTTTACACAGGATGAACAATGTGAGGTTACACGGCAAAACAGCGATTACAAGTTTAAAAAAAACACAATGGGTTTTATCAAAAATCATAATAATACATACATATACATTCATAATCATGAAATTATTTTTGTATCAAGTGGCCTAGTTCAAAAATATATATAATAAGTAATCTTTGCACTTAAAAACATGCTCCTTTTTTCTAGATATTTCATGAAATTTGAGCTTTTGATAGTTTGAGATGTGTCTTGTCCTCTTCAGCTCAAACTATCAAGACTTTAGTGTAGTTGATAAACACTAGTTTTCATAGCATTTCCTTTGTAATATAAAACTCCACAATGTTTCGCCAAATGTTCTGTGCAGTGTAGACATCATATCGATGATTTCTTTATATATATTATATATTATATATATATATATATATATATACACATATATATACATATATATAATCAAGGAAAGGTTTTTTTATAATCACTGTGTATTACCAATTATTAAGGTTATACACCTATGTACTAATTGGGTTAGAGATGAGTAAGGTTGAATTTAAAAAAAGTGTACCAACATTTGAATGGAGGGAGAGTGTAAAAAAATCACCCTAGGTACACCTTACCGAGATTTGGGCACTAACCTCCCCATCATTGGCAGTCTAGTTTATTGCTAGTGAAACCTTGGACCAATAGGCCACTAAAGCGGATAAGGGAAAGTAAGTTGTCGGTGGAGAACAAAGAGTATTAGGTTAAGAAGCTCTTGGACAGACCTGTTCAGGGTTTCCAGGATACTGCTGTTCAGCGTAGGCCTTGAACTGATGGTAGGTCTGCTGGTTCAGTGCATCCTGAATCTGTCTCCTGCAAACAATGAGAGCACAGAGGTTGTTATCAGATATCAATCCACAAATACAATTAACAGGGCTCGGCCAGTTAACTGCAGTGGAACAAATACAGCTTCACAGGTTTACATATATTTTATGACAAATTGTACAAAAAGGGTTTGTTATTTAATAATATATAATATATATATATTCTTATTCTATTGTATGTAAACAAGAGCGAGGTTTTTTTTATAGTACCGCGTCTTACCATTCATTTGGGTTATTATACATGTTATATAGATAGAGAGGGGTAAGAGAAAGAAAGAGGGGATGTTGGGAAAAAATAGATCAAGGAGGAAAGAGAGAGGAGGAAGGCAGAGAGCAATAGACCGTGGGAAACTATTTATAAAAAACCACCACAGTACAACTGGCGCAGATCCAAGCACAAACCAAATTAGATGAAACTGACATATTGTTTTTGTGTCCATTTATTTATATTATATAAATAATATGAGCAGAAAACATTAATTTTCATGGATTACATCAATAACTAAAAAATCAAACTTAATAAAGTAAGATTTTATCAATGTGGAAAACAATTTTTATTTCTTTATTTTCTAAATGTGCGTTCCTGCCAGAATCCCACCATCACTGCAGCAATAAAGAAACAAAAATTGTTGTTTTGTTCAGAATTAAATATTTTTAAACACCTTTAGAATGTGTTCAAATGTCTATGTAGAGCTTTACAACTTTATACTTGAAAATAAAAATATCAATTATTGGTCTATCATGATTTTATGGAAATGAGAAACAATATTGTGTAAGACCTACCTTTCGTCTTTTACTCGTCCTAGCTCCACCCTAACCAAACAAAGACTAGACTTCCAAGGAAATGTAACTATCCTACACCACCCAATTAAATTGCCACAAGTAAACAACAATGACAAACACACACTTTGAATTGTAATCACTCGATGACGTCAAGGTCACTTCTTCAATTCTATGAGCGAGCAAGCTTTTAACAGTCTCATTAGTATGGGGAGGCTCAACCGGTATTCAATGGAAGAACACACTAACTCAAAAGTTTGTATGGATGAAATTTAAATGATCAAATTAGGGAAATGAAGATAATAAATTTTTGGTAGTTCATCTATAAAAAGTGAAGCAAGCCCTAAAATATAATAAAAAAAAAACTATCTTTTTTTTTAAAAAACTATCTAAAATATTGTGGTTTAGCTAAATTATTTAACATTTTATTGCCGAGGTTCTCACATCTGGTGGAGTTTTATTTTAGGACTACATCTTACTAGCTGTTCGAGCTGTACACTTATGTACTAATTAATCTACTGTGTTAGGTATGAGGAAGCCTTAATTTAGAGGAAGTGCAAACACATTTGCATGAAAAGTGAAAAACCATTTAGAAAAAAACAAACAAAAAAAATGCAGTGAACCCGACTGGGATCAAACCTCTATCTCCCTGTAGTAGACACAAGTCTATTGTGAGAGTAGCACTTTGCCCTTAGACCATGTGGCCACCAAAGCGGGTCGGTGTGTATTACATTAATCTTGCTATTACAAGTTTACCTAAATTGTCAGAAGTTAATAACAAATTTACTTGAATCACCTTCAAAAAAGCTGAACTTTTTAATGTTAAAAGTCTTTTAAACCGATAGTGAATTGTTCTTAACGAGAATGTAAAACTATTTAGGGAAAAACCACCCCCAGTTTACTCGACCAAGATTCGAACCTCATTCTTTTCATCCTCGGCAGTCTGGCTCAACTTTAAACTAGCGGGTCAGCCAACTACACCACCCAGGCACGTTTGATGAATGTCAACAGTAGAAAATTACAAGGGTGTTTCAATAAATAAGGTAACAATGACAAATGTACTAGCCTGAGAGGTGTTACCTTATTTATTGAAACACTGTCAATCTATTTATATTAATAAAATAAAGAGTTTGTTTGTCTTTTTGTCATGAGCATTGAGCGATATCTAGCGCATGCAGAGGTCTGAGGATTTAAAATCTGTAGCCCATGCACACAAAGATGTGCACCTCGAAGCTGGAATTTTAATTTATGATTAAGTTTTTAAAAATTTATTAAAAACTGTGTCAGAAGGAACAAAATGAAATATTTTTTTTATGTCTGCTAGAAGCAATGAAAAGTTTTGCCCATGATAGCCGCTACACAATGTATTGTGCGATTACTCTGGCAATGCTGGGTATGTTTGATAGTGTTCAAACATACTCTGGCAATGCTGGGTATGTTTGATAGTGTTCAAACAATGTATATATTGCATTAATTTTATTAATATATTCAAGAGCTCAACAGTATTAATGGTTTAAACTAAGGGGTGGAGAATGGAAGGGTGGTTTATTAAAAGTACACCTGGATTATCTTGAAGACGGGACAATCAAATTGGTAAATCACATGTGGAAAAATATCCACAAAGCTCCTGGCCAAGATTTGAGTCTTGACCTCCATGTCACCGGCAAATCAGTCTGTTCTTAGGCCTAACTAATATAAAGTAAACTAAGTCACTGCTATAAGATAAGAAGATCTTATAATGTTTTTGTTATTTTTAAAAATTATTTAGCAACACACATTACTACCCGTTCGGGTTATACGCTAATGTTTTTGTTGAATTTTTGACTATCTTTTCCTGTATTCAAATGGTAGTTAGTCTTCTAATTAGTTTAGTTCCGGTTTTTCATCCATTTCCAAAGTATTCAAATAAATAGTGGACATAATACACTTTACCACTGGAATGACGAGTTATTTCAATTAAGTGATGAGCTAGTAGCCTTGTCTGGATGGTGGGGGAAATGGGGGTGTTAAGAAGAGACACCAATTATGTAATCAAACTACATCATATAATTACTTTGTTTTTAAGACTAACTAAAAGTATAATTTAAAGATATTCTGGGCATACAAAAACCAAGGTAAAATTTAAAAAAGATGACTGACATGGAGTTTTTTTCCCCCAATGAAACCAAATATTTACCTAGTTAATTAGATTGAAAACAGTGTGGAAACACTGTATAATAACGTAACACAGGCTTTGATACAAAATAAAAAATAAAAATCTCACTCATTTCTCATGCAATCTTGGCACTTTTAACTTCTGATCACTTTAACAATTTGAAATTTAGTGAAATTTATTTTTAAGAAAAACAGAACAACGCAAATGAAAAAATTGGCAGTGATATTTTTGAACAGTTAAAAGAATAAATCAAACTTTTTCAGCTACTCTCTATCTCTAACATTTTCAGTTCTGTAACTTCCAACTTTTTTGTAGTTTTTTCCCCGTCAAAAAGGAATATTTATGAAAACTAAAATTTATGTGTACCTGTGTAAGTCATTATGAGATTGAAGTATGAATAGTGATTAAAGAATTGAAGAAAGAAGTTTGTTTTCTATTAAAGCCAAACCAGGTTGACAAATAACATGCCAAGTAATGGCTAAAATACTTGTGTGGCCAATACATCGGCTCGAGACAAATCATTGCTTTTAGTGGTCTTCGGGTAAGGTGCTTGACTCAAGAACAGATGCTTCTGGGTTCAAACCCAGCCGGGGTTGACAGATTTTTCTTGAGCAAAAACGTTGGTAGCACCACTTCTTTTAGAGAGGAAGTAAAAGTGTCAGCCCTATGTTGATTTTGACATGTAAAAGAACCCTGGAAAACATGTAGAAATATCTTTCTGGCAATATTGGTAGGCCTTTTCGGGCTCATCCATAGAGATTCAAGGTAGAAGGCAAAGATAAACCACCATATTTCCTGCAGGGCTAGAGTGACTACCACGGTAAGAGTTACCGACAATGGGTTGGTACAATACCGCGTAGTCACCAACCAATGTGATTGTGAGCGCTTGGTGGAAGATACCAACAATTGTGTAATGCCAAATTTTGTCAGTATGTTAAAGAACTGTCTACCCCCTCTGTTAAGTTACCGAATCTAACAAATTGTTTTTTCTACTGCCTCATATTTAAATATACTGTATGTATATTTGTGGATTGTGGGAAAGGGCTTGTTTTATACGGTCACTATTTGCAATCCAATTTTTATAAGAAAGCTACAGAACAATCAAGGATATTTGACCAGATCTTGTGTATCCTCTATGTTTTTCCTTAAATAATTTTTGTTTGAATCACTTCTCTTTGGATGCTTTTTATGTGCTGTATTCTATGCCTGGTGAAGCATGACTTATTGTTTACTCTGTTTTCTAGTCATCTGGATGTTTTTGAAATGTGCAAATGACATAAATTTTTAGCACCATGTCTTAATATCTGTTCAGGTTATACACATATGTACTAATTATGCTAATGAGTTAGGGATGATGAAGGTCAAATTTTGAAGAAGTGTATCCACATTTGTGTGGAGGGAGAGAGAGAGAGAGAGGACACCCATTTTGGAAAAAACTACTATCAGTACACCCAACCGGGATTCAAACCTCAATCTCCTTGTCATCATCAGTCTAGCCTAACACGAGAATGACGTATTAGATCATGTGGCCATTGAAGCAGCTGTGGCATATAATATTTTCAATGTAAAAATATTAATGCTATTAAAATATTATAGCAATTATTAGAATTTATTAGTTCAGTTTATTTTATTTTTTCTTATTTTAAATAGGCTTAGTTAAGTTTAGAAATAAATTTATTGAATTGAGCTTGGCTCGACCCGATACTAGGGAACATTTTCTGAAAAGCCTGATTGAGTTCCATTAGGAATGAAAAAATTAATAATTAGAACTATATTTGGCCTAATTACAAATATGATGATGAGCGACTATAGCCAGTATAGTTAGCTAAACAATTAGCACGTTTGGATTTGATTTGAGAGGATATGGTTTGGGCCTATATACTGTGTTCTGAAGTGGGTTTATTTGTCTATCCTCTTGTCAATACAACAGACCTAGCCAGATGGTAGTGGAAGAGTGAATGACTTTCAAAATGGCGGACTGACCAAGGCCACAGGCAGGAAACAGTAATGGATGGTAAAAAAGTATTTCACAACAAAATTTTGTCCGACACCTTACCTCAGTTGGTACCCTGTCTGCCTGCTGGGCCAAATGTTTATCAGGGATGAAAATATACCCTTTCACATTGATAAAAGGACAGCCGGGGACTGGATGTTGTGCCTGTTCTAGTCTGAATTTAGATTCAAAGGCATATGAAGCTATGACAGGCCTAGCCAGACAGCGAGGGAAAAATATATGACTTGAATAATAAAACTGACCCGGGCCATAGGCTGGAAACAGTAATGGATGTAAAAAAAAATCCTCTTGTCAGAAAAATGAGGGTTAAATGTTTTAAATTACCTTACTACATCCTCTTACTTAAGGTCAAGTGGGTGATGCCAATTATAGTCACTTCTTACATTGTAAAAAAAACCCAGCCATTTATATGGTTAGTAATGCAGGGAAAAAATTTACTATAAATTATAATTTTTTTTAATATGAATTTTCAACAAAGAGATTACAATCTTCAAGCATAGTCAAACCAATGATCAAAAATTTAACCAAAAATGGATCCTTTAAATTTCTTAAATACTTGAGGATATTAAGAGATTTGAAGAGTCGTCAAAAATTTCAGATTAAAGACAAAAACATTTTTTGGAGGTATTGTGATGCTTACTAACAGTTTAAACCTAAAGAGTTACAAGCCAAACCTAATAACCAGACCCCAAACCATTAATTTACCAATAAAATGAATGTGTTTTCATAATAAAACATAAAAAATGTTATAATTTAGTTACAACATTTCTATTTTCCAGAGCAATGGTTGGTAGTCAACCTTTTTTGCTTAGCTCTCAAGTCCTTACAGCCGGGTCGTTTGAGGATAACCATAAATCTGATACTGATGAATAGTTATCGGCCGAATTATTAGTACATCGTCAATTAATTGTGATCGGCAATTATTACGTAGATTAATAATTCTTTTTAAGTAGAATTTAAATCAAAATTTTCCAGGTATGAGTTTAGTGATCATATTCACAAAAAAACACCATAAAAAAACACACACACACACTTCATCTGGGTTGCGGGCTATGCAAAGATTACATAAACAGAATTAGAAATCTAAGTTCATACCTTTGATAAAACTAATAATCTAGTTCCAACTTTCACCGGTTATGCATAAAATATATTTTTGTATGCATATTGGTAATATCTTTTTGTATTAATTACATTAGTATAAATCTCAGTAAATTCATTTTGTATTAATTACATTAACTGTTATCATTCTCTTAAATATATTTCCCAATAGTTATTAATAAATAATCGATAATCGGGATTAATCGGTGTAAATAATCGTAGCATCGACCATTATTTTAATTAATCATTATCGGTAATCGGTTTTACTGAATCGATATACCTCTAATTCATGTATTAAATTTTTGAAATATTTAAAAAAATTATATTTATATTATGTTTTTAAATTTTACATGTCCTTGAGGATGTCTTCACATACCCCTGCAGTACGGTATATGTTCATCATGATGAATACCACTGTTCTAGAGCAGCTAAGGATCTGCTGCGGTGGTTGAATGGTCTAGGGCAATGTTTACCAACATGGGCGTTACCGCACCACTCCCAACCCCAATGGGACATTTTTAGTTTTCAGGAGGGGTGATAAAAATGTAAGAGAAAGGTGGTAGGGGAGAGTTTGGGTTTTTAATGATATTACTGCAATCATTTTATGCTGTACATATTAATAACAAGCAACAAAATATTTAATAAAAGGGTCTTAAATTTATTTTAATATATATGTTCTATAATTTTGATAGTATGTTTAAGTACTTAAATATGAACAGTTAACATAAGTTATGTTTTAACGCATGTTTCAACCATATTTTTTTCAAACCAGGAAATATTGTCCATCTGGCAACAGACAGCTATTTTACAAAAGTGTGTACAAATTTGGGACTTTTGGTGGTCTTCGGGTAAAGTTGTTATTTTGTGAACATTAAATACCTCAAATAAATTGGGGGGGGG
>CABEEJ010000989.1:128151-155059 GCA_901482245.1 Timema douglasi | reverse complement strand
GGAGAAATCGTGTGCTTATCGTGTTTTCTAAAATTAAGATTCAAATTCAAGAAAAAGTGAATGCAACCCAGTTTTAAATGTACCGTAATCAATTATTTACCTCTGTGCCTCCTGTTTCGCTCTGTCCTCTTCTTCCTTCTTTTTGGCTTCCTCTTGCAATCTCGCTTTCTCTTCTTCCTCTTGAAGCCTCTCCTGTTCTTTCTGGCTGAAAGAAATGGCTAATATAAGACTTCAAATCTAATTTAAAAGAGATCATTTCCTCCAGCTACTAAACTCAACACGTATTTCTTATTTATAAAGTAGAGTTAATTTTTAATGGTAAATATTTACTTATATTTTTAATCAAGCGAATGCAAATAAATTAATCATATACTTTATTTAATTTTTTTAATGTATGTGTTTGTCTTTTTAGTCAAATTACATTTCTGATAATCCAGTTAGTTATTTAAAGTAAACTTGAATTATTATTTTTTAACAGCATAGTCATCATTATCAACTTTTTCCAGTCTGTGGCTGGTTTTTTCTCTCTCAAAAGTGTATTTCTGGCTGGGTAGGCCTATATGCAAATAGGGTGTGGATATACAAGGCATAATCTAGGGGAAATGTACACTCATTTGCATGAAGGGAGAGAGAGAGAGAGATATGGTTTTTAAATAAACATCCTCGGAAATAATACACCTTGTTGAGAGTCAACCCTGAACATCTTGTCACATGAAACCAAACTAGATGAGCTAAACATTTGGTCGGAGTGGGATGTCCATTGATAAAGGTCTTTGATGTTAATTAGTGTGAGCTTAAGTCAACTTAGTAATATTCAATATAACCCTGTGTTTATAAATGCCAGTTAAATACACAAAAAACTTTTAAAAAAAAGAGATAGACGAAAACTTATGGTATGAAAATAAATAAAGATCATTACATATCTCATCTACACAATCTATCCTTTTATTAAAATACACATTTGAACAATCAAAAGTGTTAACTAAATATCATTAGGCCTAAGCTTATAATGGAAAAAGAAATTACACGTGCCAAGTGTTTGAAAATCACTTTTCATACATGCAATTTAGATGAATATATGTGACTGGCTATCAAGATCAATATTGCACGAAACAAAAAAAGGGTCAAACTCACACTGGGCGACAAATGGATAAAGTCACCAGTTTCATCAAGTTTGCTTCATTACTGACAGGGAGGTCAATACTCAAATTCTGGCTAAGTGTAGCTTAATTAGGTAGGCCTGGTTTTTCCTAAATGGTTTTCCACTCTCCCTACACAAAAATAAGGGTACAAATCCTCTAACTTCTACCTTCTCTATGCCTACTCCCTTGAGTAAATACCCAGATAGTTTAAACATGCACAGGTAAACCATGGACGACAGCAAAAAGTATCTTTTTATACAGTTTTAAAAACAGTGTCCTGTGAATGATTAACTAAAGTTTCTTTGTGATGAAAGATGACTCAATATTGTATCAATTCCACTTACTTAGGCCAAGCATTCGGTTAGATTCAAAGGCAATGTAACATATTTCAGAAAATAAGCAAGCTTCACTTACGCGAGCCTCACGCGTTCTTCTTCATCACGCTTATGAGCCTCAACATAGGGTTTAAATAGTGAGCAGATTTTATCTAGGAGTTCTACAAAACCACTCATAGCTTCCTCTCGAGACATGTCACCAACAGATTGCCAAGCCAGGCTGGAAAATACCACATTTTAAGTTCTGACAATTAGAGACATAAATGGTCATCTAAATGATCAGAGCAGAAGATCAAACTGACCTGCGATCACGGCCAATAACGTCTAGTACCCCTAGAGGGGGGAGGCTGTCCTGGTTGAACTTTCCATGACTTACTTGTCGTGTGAACGCAACAAGCTTCAATTTGTCTTCATAGGACAAGTGAACAGCTTTGCCTTCCTTTTCTGAAAAATAGCACATGTTTTAAAATGGTAGGCCTATGGTTTGTTTTAAAGAAATCTGCTTCGATTGTTAAAATAAGTTTTTTTTTAGCTTTGATAAGCTTTTTATTTTGTGACATGTATTACCACAATAATCATTTGAACCCTGCAAGGCTTAAATTAACTTTGATAAGAGCATAGAAACAAGAGGGCCACTTTTAAGGAAATGACCTGGCATTTATATGGAGAGAAGATAAGAAACCCCTAATGGAGAAGTCAGTCAATATTGTGTCACAGTCTCCTGAGTCAGAGTACTGTAGACCTTATGGTAGATTTAATATTGCCGCAGTAGTAATTAGCAACTTCAAACACAATTTGGCAAGAAATTATTTTTAATGATAAAGATTTATTTGACAATCTAACTAATAAAACAATGTTCATATTTTAATTTATCAAACTATGTGATCTGCAGAGACCGTCACTTTTGACTCATAAAAAGTAAAATTTGTATATTTTTTATACTCTTTCTACAGGTTTCTTACTATACACACTGTAAGGTTAAAGTTTTATACTAGCTATTACCAATGATTGCACTGAATAGGCTAGTAGCACATCTCAATAAAATAACCAAAGGGGCACAAAAATAACCAAAGGGGCACAAAAATAAATACCTAACCTCGGGTGACACCGGTTCATAGTCCCGGATCCCCATGTGAGGATCAACACAGGCGTAAGTCTTCTGTTCGTAGAATTACATTTTAAAGTTTATTTTTGGGGACTATAGTGGTAAATGTGTAAATATAGTAACTATAGTTGGTCAAAAAAAATATTTTTAAATGCAATAAATGCAATGAATGCAAAGGGAGCTAGTAATAAATCTAAATAATTTGTTGTACCTTTGTAAAACTTCAATGCCAGCCTATACAAATCTTTCAAACGAAATCCCCAAATGTTAAAGGATTCGTCATTCTCTTTATTATTTGTTTCGTTACATGCTTCATTACTTGAACGATTCGATTCTTCTTCAGAAGCTATACTCAATCGGTCAAAATTAGACATCACAACATTTTCTTCAGTCGCCATTGTGGAAAACACGTTTGACAAATTGACGTGACATTAAAGTGAATTATTTTGTGTGAGCCTGCATAAATATAATTCAATGTAAAATATTTCACATACTTTTTTATTTGATTTTTAAATATAAATCATAATTATTAAGCTAAAATAAAAAATCTATTTAAATAATACCTCAATTGATTACCATTTTTATATTCATATTTAGGTCTAAGATAAACAGTAAGAGTAAAATATATTTACATTTACTAGGCCTTATTTTCTATGCTATTAACTTAAAGATAGCGTATTTTAAAGTTATTGTTGAAAATTGTGTTACGTGTAATTCGGAAAAGAAAGGGTTGAAATGGTTATATTGTGATGAAAAATGCTCTAAATGGTTTCATAGAGTGTATGTTGATATCGAGAAGAAAAAAAAAATCAGCCGTCTGAATGATAACAAGGGTGAAAAGTGGTTTTGTCCTTCTTGTACAAAAGTGCCTCCCAGGAAGCCAGAAAATAATGGCGCTAGTTCTCGCTTGTCGCGTGGAAGCGGATAGTCTTCCTCATATACCGTGCCTGTAAATATTGTAAACAGTAATGAACCAGAAGACGACCTTGAAGGACTCTGCACAAACGACTTGCTAAAAAAAACTTATCATGGAACATCGCAAAACAAGGAAATTACTAGAATTCCTATTAGGCAAATATGATTAACTTTCTACTACAGTTGCGCACCTTGAGAATAATGTGAAACCAACCTACACAGACTTGTCCTCCGTCAGGAGGCGTCTAGACAATCATGGTGCAGCGATACATAGCTTTGAACTAAAGATGAACCAGCTTGAGAAATACTCGAGAAGAAATAACATTGAAATAAGTAATATCAGAAAAATTAAGGGTGAGAATCTGGTCTCACTTATCACGCATATTGGACAGAAGATTAGTGTATCTTTCACGAGAGTTGATATTGACACAATCCATAGAGTGCAAAGGGTCAGCAATGAACTCAATGCAACAATGTACATTATTTGCAAGTTCAACCATCGGGAAACCAAAGATCAGTTCCTACAAGCCTTCAAGTCTTGGAGGAGCCTCACCACCGCAGACCTTGACATAGAGGGTCCTTGTGAAACAGTTTAGGCGAATGGGGATCTTTCTACCTGCTACAAAAAACTGTTTTTGCAAGCTAAGCGTTTAAGGATTGAAAAGAAGTACAAGTTTCTTTGATAGAAAGACGGTCACATACACATTCGCGAAGACGAAACAAGCCGTGTCATCACATTAGCTCAACATTCCAACCTTGATAAGATTTAGAATACTCAACCCATGCTATTTCTTATGTTCTACTTAACAAAAAATATAATTTAAACTCTCAGGCACCGCAGAATTACACTTATTACAATATATGTGTTTAAAATTAATCCTTTATTCTGTCCGTGTGAAACAAATAATATTGCAACAACAAGTGCGTGTGCATTGCTTTATTACTCATAGCTGTTTTCTTTCAACATATTATCATATTGGGCTCTTTTGTAAAATTCTCATAATTTTATTATGGAATTGTATTATCAAAACGTACGTAACCTAAGGACCAAACTTACCAATCTTAAACTAAACGTTGCTTAAAGTAGCTACAGTGCCTGAGTGAAACATGGCTTAGTTCTTCAGTGCAAGAAGGTGAGCTTCTTTATGACAGGTATAATTCATACCGCAGAGACATAAATTTTGCAACTTTTTCTAAAAGAGATTAAGGTGGGGTAATATTTAACATATCCAAGGAAATTTCATGTAAAATGACTGCACCACTTACAATCTTGTGGCGTCGAAGATTTATGGCTAAACATTCCCAATATAATAGTTCATAACAAATCTAGAACCATTGCCCTAGGTTTAGTGTATCTTCCTCCCTTCACCAACGTACTTGAGTACGAAAACTATTTTGAGACACTCTGTGATAAGCTAACCACTAACCGTTACATGATTAACACGATTATAGGATATCTCAATCAATCTAATATCTCCCGAGGAGTGGGAGATGAAGATCGTCTCATTGCATTATATAACAGTAGCAACAGAAAAAAAAGTTCTAAATGTTATATAATTTCATGGTTACAATATAGGCTAGTTAACTTTATACCTAAAAAAATAATAATTTATACGTCTTAATCTTGCACAATAGCACATTGAAAATAAATGTGGCACGAGAACTGTATCCCCTGATTGATAAATATGATCACCATCCGGCACTGAGTTTAGACATATGATCAATATATACTTCCTAAGCTTAAAAATAGCGATCTTCCATCCCATAATTACAAACGTGTAGATTTAACAAGTTGAATTTGGTATTAGCCAACATTGTTTGGGGTCAAAAGATCAACTGTTACTATGTAAACCGGGCAATTGTTGCATTCTATACCTGTTAAAGAAGTGTCTTTAAGAACCAAGTACCTTTGTAAAAGGATACATATAACATATATAGGTACCCACCATACTTTAATAAACGCCCTGTGAAAATAACTCAAGAAAAAACTTACAATGACATAATAAACATTTTCACGTTCAAAGATCTATGGCGTAAAATTAAAACAATGACAAAATAACCATAAAACAACTATATTATAAGGTTGGAGTGTGAGTTAAAGGATAAAATAAAATGTTTTTGGAAGCATGTTAATTCTCTTAGAGGCAGTTCTGGTAATCCAAAGACCATGTTTTATAATGGTGACAACTCCTGTGACAGAACAACGATCAGTAACTTTTTTTCATATTATTTACACTCTGTGTTCACCAAACACCACAGTCAAAAACTCAACAAAAAGATCTTTAACAGTTGCTTTAATGACTCTTTCTAATCGATCACTATTAGACCTAGAAGACTATCTAGAGTGCCTCCAAAAATTAAACTCATTATTTATCATGAGCTAATAAATATTTAGTCACTTTCAGTACCTCATCCATATTAGGGGTACCATGGCTTACAGTATGTTCCATTCACTCCAAGTTGCACAAAACAAAGCTATAAAGAATATATTTGATCTGACAAACTTATGCACAAGAAAAAACCTTTACACAGAAAATGACATATTACCAATCTTAGGTCTTCACAAACTCAATATATTATTATTTGTACACTATAAAGCGAAGAATTCGGCAAACCAAAACAACACTCGGTACAGTTACCACACAAGATATGATGGTGATTTATACCTTAAATTCAATTAGAACAGAGTACGGAAAAAACACGTTCTCATCACATGGCTACCAAATGTACACCCACCTCCCAAAACTACTCAAAAATATTTTAAAAATCCACATATTTTTAATAAGATACTCAAATCTCTTTTAATTAAATCAATAGCTGCATTGGAGACTCCTGTTTCTAATTAATATTTTCTATACTGACTATAAATAACATCAAAATCAGATTATCAATAATATATTTCAAGAAAAAAATAATTTAAATGACTAAATAAATGTCAAAATCCACTTTATTTTTTAAATTTATGTATATATACAACTTAATTTAAGAAAACCAGCAATGTGCTAAAAACAAATCAATAATTCCTTTAAAATTGGTCACTATAACATTATTGAACTATTTAATATAGTGCTGTTTGAAAAATATAATAAATGCACATTTACTTTTTCCTTATTAATCCCTATTACAATAAAATGTCCTAAAATACCAAACAAGCTGCTTATATTGTATATGTATATATATATATATATATATATATATATCAATGTACTACCACCGTGCGCCATTATCTCAAATTGTTCAATTAACATTTGTAAGATCTCCACCTAGAACTCCACTCAAGGAGATCAGATATTTTAATTGTTAACTTAGTAATAATTACTTTGTTACATTTATATTAAAATTGTAAAATATTGTAATGTAAACTTAAATTGTAACTCAAACTGTAATAAAAAATTGTAATAAATGTAACATGTCTTGAACTTTTCCAGGTTTTAGAAGAGTCTACCAAATATACAACTTTTGAATTTCTTCACCAGTCTCGTATTGTTTTTATTAAGGCTGGCTGATTGGATGGTACAAGACCACCTACAATACACATACCTTAATGTAACCATCGATTGTAGTCACAATGCCGTCGAAATCAGAAACATATGGCTGTACCCGTTAAACTATATAGTTTCTGTCTAGTCAGTTTCGTTAGGTTGATTTAGTTCATGTGTTTAAATCTTCTTTTCCCGTGTTTTTAAAGTGGTACTAACCGGTATAATGGGTAGGTCGTGCTGTGTGCCTGGATGTAAATGTAATTTCATGTGTACTGTAAGCATCCGCTACATTGTATCAAAATAGTTCCGGAAGATGGCCTAGGCTGCCGGGGATTTTTTTTTTTTAAAAGGCGTACAGATACTTCAGCATTTAGAGTCCCTAAAGACAGAGTTCTGAGAGAGATGTGGGTTAAATGTATCCATCGTGATAAATTTGTAGTGAGAGATAATACATTAGTGTGTATTAAACATTTCGTGGACAAATTTATCAATAGAGAGGATGTATTTCATGTGGCTAATGGTAAATCAATAACTAGTCCCCGTAAAAAAACAACCTTCGAGATGATGCCTACACCAGTATATTTCCAAGTCAATCTTCATATCTCACTGTGAACGTCGTGAAGGAATTTTGTTAGTTAGAAAAGAGAAGGATTTTAGAGAACGGTGTGACAAATACTTAATTTATAGTTTTGAAAATTTTAAAAGTGAAGCTATAATACTGGACACTAAACCATTTATTTTGGTAATGAATGATGCCTATGTTCTTTTTATTAAAGTAAACAACAATACATCGATTGATATTCCATTTTATTAAAGTAAACAACAATACATAATTTATATTCCATCTATTACTGTAGGTTTTAAAGTTCAAAATAATTTGGGTGCTAAAGTTTTCTATAAAAACATGTGTTTTCCTCCAGAAAACTTCAAAAGTATCTTGAAATCAGAAAGCCAAGATGATCCGAAGTGTGATAGATGGACTAAATTAGACAATTTGCTTACTCATATTCAGAGTGTTAGTGATGAGATCTTTGATATTAGTGACAGGGCTAAGCTTCTAATAAACTTATTGAAAGAGGAATTAGATTCAAATAGTTTTGACGCAGGAAAGTTTATTTAAAAAAATTTGTTCTGGAACCATTGGAGCTGACACTCGTGAAACAAATAAGATATTTCCCAGAAATTTTGATCTGGGTTGCAGCTATATCTTATTCATTTCCTGGTGTATGTCAATTTATAAGAAATATAACGTCCCTATTTATTTGGGGTGCCCGGTAGCCAACCCTAACTACTACACTAATGGAGCACCCTAGGGTGTTACATGGTTGGGATGGACCCCGAGTGGTAGGGGTTGTGATGGATGGTTCGTGGGGAATGAGGCTAGCGAGTTAGTCCAAGAAGATATATTTATTTATCTAGATAGATGCTAACTACTATATAAGTATGAGGTAATCCCCCATGACGGGGAAGCACGCACGATAACAGGACTCACGAAACTACCCAGAGACCCGTGATCGACCCTCCGGCAGGGGTGAACCACCAGATCACATGCTATGTCATCACCTCGTCTAACAGCAACTCCACCACACATGCATCCAGCATGGCTTCCAACATTCAACAACGTGTGTTCTTCTCACACACAAACTTGCTGATCTCGATTCACACCATTCCAAAGGTCCATTGGTCGCACCGTGCTCGCTCGTCAACAGGATGCAAGCTATATGAGCTATATGCTATTCTCAACAGCAAGGCAACCCAATACTCATGACTTTTAAAGGAAATGTATAAGCGTGGGTTAACCTCCTGCCAGAATAAGCCTTGAAATAATTATGCTCTTACAGAAATACATATGTTTAGAAATTGCCAAAACATATTTATTTGAAACAGTTAGATAAAATTGACCCCATTAACGCATAAATAATTGTTGAAATAAAAAAGTAAGTTATGTTAAATGAAACTTATTTTAATGATAAAATAACATATAAACAAGGAAAGATGCTGAGAATGACATAAAACGGTGTAGATGTAAATGCAGCCATGACTAGGTAAGTATGTATGTCTCCATCTTTGCATTCATAAAACAAAAATGTAATTGCTCGTTTTCCCGCAAAAAAAACCTGATACATTAAAATATAACCTCACGATTGAAGTATTAAATGTAATGAATGAGCTTGGATTTCAAATTGTATGTTTAGTTTCTGACAATAATCGTGTAAATAGAAAGCTGTTTGAACTATTGTTTGATGGTAGTTTTAAAAATTGTATAACAAATACAGCTAATCGTTGATGGCCAATTTTTCTTATGTTTGACACTGTTCATATTCTGAAGTGCATCCGTAATAGCCGGTTGAACAGATGAAATGAAACATTTACTATACCAAATGTGGAACAGTTGTTTTCTGCTTTGAATACTCTGTAAAATACTTATGAAGACAAAAGCTTGTGTGTGAATACTCAAAATCCAAGGCCAAATTTTCTGATCTTAGAGATTTATTTCAGCCAGAAAAAAATATGTTGTTAAAACTCGCACCAAGTTTATCTAGAATAGCGCTATACCCTACTTCTATTGAGCGTCAGAATGTCTCCTGAGCTGTTAAAATATTTGATTTAAAGAATACAGTAGCTCTTAAAACACTTAAAAACTAAGGTATTGATGTCAGTGATGGAACTGTCCCATTTTTAAAATTATTTGCCAAGTGGTGGACAATCAGTAATGAACACCCAATGAAAGGTAAATACACAAGAAATGTTGAAGCTACTCCAATTACTTGTGTTAATGATTCAAAATTGGTGTTCCTTCACAATTTACGAACCTTTTACGATATCTAGCACTTATCAGATACAGAATGAAAACATACTAATGATACGTACATTGTTATAACCCACGCCATTCGCTCAGTAGTTGATTTATGCATATATGGCTTTAATACGTATGGCTGGGCTTACATTCTGACTGTCAAATTACAGACTGACCGTTTGGAAAGAATATTTGGTGGGAATAGAAGACTGAGTAGCTGTAGCTACAATGTCTCCGCCAAACTAGTTATTGAATATGAACGGAAACTGAAGCTATCGAGTGTACTAAATCTCAAATAATCTAAACTTGAAGAAGTAAAATTGAATGATTTTACTAAGATGGTTCAAAAAGGTAGCAAGAAAACTCTAGCAGATAATCTGGAAAATTTAGAACCTGCAATATATGACATGTCTCAAGTTCCAGTTCATACCGAAACACAGAAAATTCTGGGATGTATTGCAAGTTACACCAATAAGAAAGTGATTGAAAAGTTGAATTACCATGGAAACTGAAATGAATGTAGATAATGTTACAGTTCTATGAAGAAATACAGTTGTTTTGTGATAAAGAAGTTTTTTCATATTTCGCCGAACTTAATCGTGGTGGGCTGGAATGTACTTCTGCCTTCGTGATTGCCCTGTGTTCAAATGTTTACGCGTTATTTCAAACCTTTATCAGTAGTGAATATAAACTTGAATTTATGAAACTAAACAATCATCGAGATGCAATCGTAACATTGAGGATTCTGACTTGTGAAATCAGTGTTAATGATCTTGAAAATCTGTGCAGGTGTGGCGTGTCTATGAAAGTATTAGTAAAAATTGCGTGAAATTAAGTAATATTTTCACTAACAATTACTCCAAAATGTTAAATAAAAATAATACTTCCAAAGAATTGGCTAAAAAGCTTAGCGGAAAAAGAAAGGATTTCTGTGAACTTGGACTTGGTGATAAAGTTAAGAAGCGTAGGTAGTTGAAATTCAGCAAATAGGCTATCAACCCCTTGCGATATATAGGACCTAAGTTTCATTACAACTTTTGACCATAAGCCCTATATATTTTAGGTAATAATGTGTGCTAAATTTATGGACGATACTGTATTTAGTGTTAATAATGCTGTATAAAGTGAGTGCACTTTATTAATTAAATTCCTTCTAGTGATCTCGTATATGACTGAATTATCATATCAATGTCTACTAGTTTAAATTTAAATTCATAAAGAGTATGCATTTAAAGAACGCAATCAAGTTTGTTAGAACAGAATCATTGAGTATTTATAATATTACTATTGAGTATATAATATATAAATATATTACTAGTGAGTATATAATATATAAATAATATATGATGTAATATAATAAATATATAAATAACTATATAATAATAACTATTGAGTATATTATTATTATACATTAAGGTCTGAGTATTGTAGTTGGTCTTGGATGGTAGTATCTTAGATACAAAAGTACAATCGTTTCGGCGGTAAAAATACCATACATTTCAGGTCCGTCTGTGTATAATATATTGGGTCTTAAGTGGTGGCAACTCTGAGCTTTTCTTATTTCATAGTGGTGTAACCTATTAGTTGGGTTTTTAAACCAACAAATGTTTATGTCGTTAATAGAAGTTTACACCAAAAAAGACAAACCAGTATTGTATAGTGTCTATACTGTTCTATGCCTCTGGTATACATTAAAAAGTAAAAATATACTTTTTTTTTACGTTCTTGGTACTTTCATATTTGTCTTTATATGAAAGGCTAATATTCTTCACGTCGAAGATAAATACATTTATCTCGTTCTCTACAGAACATTAAGTGTTCTTAAACAACAATTATACAATTTTTGTGCGATTAAATATCATGCCCAAGCGAGGTAAAAACTCAAAATGGGGACCAGAGAGTACATCAGGACGTGATGCAGGCAATTATTACTATGGTGAGAGTACAGCTTGAAGCTCTTTTGTAATAAATTACCTTGGTTATTAGGCTATGGTGAATTGTTGTCATCACCGTCAAACCTTTGTATTAAGCTGTTAAAAATGTTAGCATAGGCCAATATTGTTTTGAATGAAGATATTTTGTTAATCACATGAACTGCAACAAATTGGAACATATCACACCTTTTGTAATTATTGTATTTTATTGTCGTCATCATCATCAAACTTGTGTATTAAACCTATTAAAAATGTTAGCATTTTGTTAACATTTTGTTACTCACATGAACTGCAACAAGTTAACATACTGCACCTTTTGTAATTATTGTATTGTCATCACCATCAAACTTGTGTATTAAACCCATTAAAAATGTTAGCATAGACCAATATTGTTTTGAATGAAGATATTTTGTTAATCACATGAACTACAACAAGTTAACATACCACACCTTTTATAATAATGGTAGGAATCTTTCATACTACTTGCTTTATGCTAAAAAGTCATGATAATTGCCACAGTGAAAATGGTAGGAAGGAAGGCTTACACTCTTAAAGTAACTATTGACTAAATAAAAGCCCAAGTACCACAAGCTAATTTACACTATAGCCCCACTAGGCACGGGCCTAGGGGTGGCGGCGATGGTTTTTGGGGGTGGTACATTTTGAATTACATAATCTTTATTTTTATTATATTTTTGTTTTTAATAATTACGTTTAAAAATTATTGACCAGCATTATTGAAATAGTTCAAGCTAAAGTCAGAACGACAATATTTATTTTTAAATAACTGTACTTTGTAATCGCTTTGTAACTGACGTCACTCTCTCCTTCTTTATAATGTTAACTCAAGCTACTGTAGAGCATGTACTGTACATGCCTGATTATCTTTCGTAGAAATATTTTCTTGAATACTAAAACTTCAGTCCCCCTCACCCCAACACCTCTTTCCTCTGAATATTTCTAAAGCTCTTATAAAAAAATATTGGGGGGGGTGGGGCATAACACAACTGTGCCTAGGGGCGCAAAATTTTTAATCTGCCGCTGCCAAGTACTAGTGCAGTTTGACAATTTAGCAACCACATAATGTCTAAACTGCTAAGCCCCTAAGCTGATAATTCAATAATATATGTCTCATATTAGACTTTTTCTTTGTCATGGTACAATGTTTCGATATTTTACTCACTTAATTAGGTCTCCACACACAAGGATACCAAGACAAGGTGGCTACAGACAAGGAAAACCTGGAAAAGTCAGGGAATTTTTGGACGACAGGGAAATGTCAGTGAATTTAACTAAAAATAAGGAAAAGTCAGGGAATTAAAAAATGTGTCTAAAATATCCCATTAATTTCACAACTAAACACTAAAACAAAAGTTTAATACCTAAATAAAATAACATTTTAATTTTAAAAATAACTGATAAAACTGTTTATGTTCATTAGATACAAACTTTTTTAATATGTGATCAATAATAAATAAAACAAGTCATCATTTAGCAATAAAACTGGAAAAAAATAGGGAAAATTGAAAAATGTTGCCTGGAAAACCTGGAAATTTCAGGGAATTCTGTAAAATATGTTTTGTAGCCACGGTGACCTGGCGGTCTAGGGGTAAGGTGTCAGACTTCTGTGCTGGCGGCCGGGGTTCAATCCTCGGTCCCAGCACAGATTTATCTGATTACCAAACGCTTCCTTCATCTCTGACAAGACATCTTGTGAATGTGAGGAATGCCAGGCCTCCAACGTGGTTCGGATTCCACGTTAAACTGTAGGTCCTCCATTTCATCTCACAATCACCCTACCATTACGCATTAGCGTAAGTGCGTATAACGCGAACGGGTAGTAAGACACGGTGCTAATAATAATAATAATAATAATAATAATGATGACGACAACCAATAACAACCAATAACAATAATAACAACAATAACAACAATAATCTTGTAGCCACCCTGCAAGAATTGATTGACAAGATTTTAATATTTTGGAAACTTAATCAAGATTCAAACAACTACCATAGCCCAAAAAAAATTTGAAAGGGAATTATAAAGAATCATGTGTTACTACCTGTGAACATGTGCAATATAATGGCTTTACATCCATTCCTTCTGATTAGCCTAGTTATTAAAAAAACCATTTTAATAGTTTATTTTATCCATAGTAAATAAAGTTTTAATTCACTAACTCATGAAAGGGTATGTTAAGATAGGTTGGAAAAGCATCATAATTATGAAAGATTATATAAAACTACATTCTCTAATTAGTTCCATGACATCATTAATGTATAGTTCTCTGAGTTTTTTAGACAAAATTTTCTGTTTAGTTGTAATGTGTGGTTGGTGCAGATGTTTTAGGTGCCTTCGTAAACACTGTAAGTCTAATTTAGTTTGTTTTATGCCGGCATCACTATCAACTAAATGTTTACTTAATGTAAGGGAACTTGGAGGGACCCAGTGTGTGATCAGGATTCACTAAATCTAACTTAAAAAAATCAAGCCAACACAACAATGTATTTAGACTGTATGAAAATAAATGGTTCACTAAAATGGAACCCAAGCATTTAGTGCTGATTTGGCTACAATTACAATATAAAAGCGATACAGCATTAGGTCAGATGTGGCCAAACATTCGATCCCAATCTACCGGTCGACTGTGGCTGTTAGTTTGGTTGATTGATTAAAACAGATTGAAAGAAAGCAAATGAAATAGAGGGTTTGCAGATTTTTCTCAAATCAACATTTGAAAATAGAAATATTGAAGCTTACCGACTGATGGCCGTAGCTTACTGACTGATGGCCGTTTACAATCCTGTATTTGTTTATGACAGAGTAATTATGAACTCTGTAATGATATTGGTTTGAATTACTCTAAATTATATAAAAAAGTCATGGATGAAGGTAATTTTTCTTTAAAGTAATATTTGTAGCGTATCCCTTTAAGATTCATCCATGAAGAAACACACGCTTCTCAGAAATAATGGGAAAAAGATTACACCTTTAAAATATATTTTTTATACCATTTTTCCTGTTAAAAGAACAACTGCGCTATTTCCTGTTAAAAGGAACAACTCCACAGTATTTGGCAAAGACGCCAATTCCTTATACCAATAAGAAGCTAGCCTTCACAACACCTGTCGCCAGGACTCTTTTTACTAGTTAGATTTTACACTGTTGGCGAGGGGAGAAAGATGCAAGGGGTATGTCATATATAAACTTTTTGTGTCTATCAGCCAGGCATCCAGGATCCAAACATCTACACTGGGGATCCATCCACACGCACAAGTCAGTCAGAGACACACACAACGCAGTCACAGTGTAACACAGTATAAAATAACTTACATTAATATCACAAGTATGCAGTGATATAAAGCATTTAATTGGAGTTTGTATAAGTGATTAACAGATGTAATTTATATAAACTGTGTGTGAATAAACAGCCATCAACATTTCTCTTTCTCACATTTATTAATTATATCGTTCTAATTAGTGCTTGACCACGGAGCTATAGACAGCTGGTTAAACAGTATCTGTTCCTTACAGTGATGATAGGCACTCGACCACAGAGCTATAGACAACCTAAACATCATCACAGCATTATTATATCAGGTAATTAATCCGTAGTGTTTCATTCGATGCCCAAAGCGGCTCGATTTAATCCAATAGTGTTTACAATCGACGCCCAAAGCAGGGAAATTGATTCCATAGTGTTACAACTCTCATTCATCAAACTATCCTATCATGCATCAACTTCAAAGACAAGTGTTTAGTGAGAAAATACTTTTTTTCAGGGGAATTATAGCCTTTAAATGTATTATGTGGTTTAATGAAAAACTCAGTTTTAGTGTGTGAAAGGATTATTAAGTTCTCCTATGCATTATAATTTTACTATTAAAACACAAAATGTGTTATCAATTTTTTTTACCAATGAAACAAAACAATATACCGTCGGTAAGCCTATGGTTCCCAACTAGATCGCAAATGATTTTCCTTTTCTTGGATAGATCCTTGGATTAAAGATTATGTCCACTTCTGCTATGAGTTAACACTGATACACACCCTTTCATTGTCTCGTTTTCACATATATGCCTGTGGCCGCTGGAAGCGTCGCAACTTTTCATTACAAAGTCTCTCCTTCTCTCTCTTTGAGCATAAAGATTCAAGGATGCGACTTTTTACCATATTCCAAGGAAGACCTAATTGTAAACATTCATAAACTAGGTGCGCTAAAAAAAACCGAAGTTTTCCCTAAACTTAATGTAAGGAACTCGACATCACCCACCAGTCTAAGTTTAGCAATTCTATTAGCCTCTAACAGGAAATTAAACAAAGTGGAACAAGACTGCCCGTCACAAATTGGAAGTAGCTTCAAACGCTCACTTGCGACTTTACTCTGAGTTTTAGAGGTGGCAGTAACCGGCTGATAACTAACAGAAGCCCCGGGGGGAGTAATTTGCTCACGAGCCCCATTTAACTCTAAAGGATCTGACTTGCATGGCTCAAAGTGTTTCAGTGGCTAGTGGCATGGCTAATATTAACATTTTCAGAGTCGCTGGACTTACTGATACTTTCTGACAGTAGCCTTGGAGGAGGGGNGGGGGGGGGGGGGGGGGATGATATGTTTCTCACCTTGAGCTCCCGATGAAGCTCCCCAGTTTTGAGCCCGTAGACATCGGCTCTGGTGCTGACCAAGCTTCCCGGTGGGGTGGCCATGTCGGAGGATATGTTCATGAAACAAAGGTCAAAACACAAATAGTATATTGAATTCACACTTGCGCACACTCTATAAGCAGAGTAGCGCCGTTTTGTAACCCTAGCTCTAAAATTAGAGTGGCTCAAATACACGAAAAGAAAATATAATCTAATGTTATTAAAAAAGGTAAATAAACAAAAAGAAGTGAGCAGTGTGAATTACTGTTTTGACAATGCTGGGTACATAATACGTCCCCAGTGCACGCAACTCAATCCTAGAATCTTGGTCGGGTGAACTGGGGGTGGGGGGGGGTTCCTAAATGGTTTTCCACTCTCCCTCCACGCAAATGCGGGTTCGCTTCCTCTAATTCAACCTTCCCAATTCCTAATCCATTAGAGTAATTAGTACTTAAAGCGTATAACCCGAACGGGTAGTAAGACGCGGTGCTATATATTATTATTATCTTCATGGACGGTCTTTTATATGGTGCACAAAACTCGTAGAACAGGAGAGACGGGATCAAAGGGGTGGGGATCACAGAGTTTAACACAAAGCAAGGGGGGATGTGCTTGACACTGGAAACGTCTATTTACTTCTGAAAACGTCTGGCTGTTACTGGCCTCTTCTACTCTTGCCTCTCTTCTCCTGGCCGTTGGGCTGGCAATGAGCATGGTGGTGGTCTCTAGCGGGCGAGGTTTGATTCTTGGCTCGGACCAGACAGTTGTTCGCGGGCCGATAATGTGGCCAGACGTGTTGTTATTAGTTCGTACACAGACTGGACGGTGAGATTGGGTAAGTGTAGTTGTTGACTTGCCCATTTTTATTTGACTTGTAGCTAAAATTGCTACAAACCTTTTGAATGCAAATGCGACAGCAAGCAACTCTTTTTCCACCTGAGCATAATTTTGCTCATTGGTGTTAAGTGATCATGAAGCATATAAAATGGGCTTCCCATCTTGCATTAAAGTGGCACCAAGGGCGTATTGACTTCTGTCAGCATATATGTTGAGGAGTTTGGAAGGGTCAAAAAGAGTCAACAAGGTATGTTGTGCTATAGACTTTTTTAGAAGTTCACGGAATGGGGTGCAAATATCTGACAGGTGGGGCACAAATGGTCTTAGGTAGTTGACTGTTCCCAAAATACGCTGAAAATATTTTCTTGAAGCAGGTACTTCTATGTAGTGAATAGCTTGCACCCTGGTATCATCAGGATGAATTCCATCCTTATCAAATTCCAAAACAAAAAATTTAACTTTATCCACAAAGAAGTGAACTTTTTCTGGTTTCAATATTATGTTGTTTTCATGAGCAGCTTAAATAACCTGTTTAACTATTTTCCAATTTAACCTGGTAAAACCCATCTTTTAAATCATATACACAAAACAATTTTTTATTGCCCATTTTGTAACTAATCTCCTCGAGAGTGGGAATCAACACATAATCTCGGACCAAATTTTCGATAAGATCCTTAGGATCTATGCATAGCCTTATGGCTCCTGTTTTATGTTTCTCTAGAGTAACTAGATCTTTTACCCATTCACCAGCTTCACAACATTCAATAATGCCACGCTGTTCAAGATAATCTAAATGTATCTTAAATTTACTTAACATTTTTAGGAGAATTCTGTGGGCTGAGCTGCTTTTAAGTATAGCACCTTTTTTTAAATTTTAAATCAAGAACCTCTGGAAAAATCCAAGACCATTAAAAACATCCTGGTTTGAATTCCAGAAGTTTTGAAAATCAGGTTTGTTTTGAGCATTGAGAATCCCAACAAAATTTTTTGCAATGAGATTGAGATTCACACAAGATGAAAGGCTAAGTAAGGGTACGGATTTAACTGAATTGACAATAGTAAACACCAAGCTATGTGTTTTATTGTCATAGACAACAGGAAGACATATTTCACCAACAGGTGCAATTTCAAAATCCCCAAAAGCTTCAATATGAGTTTTAGGAGCACTTAGCCTAGAATTATAATCGGGTCTAATGGACTGCAAAGACCTTAATGGAAGGATGTTAACTTCTGCCGCTGTGTCTAATTTGAAAAGTACAGGTTTGCAGTTAATTAGCAATGATATGCACCAATGACGATTGGTATTTACAGAATTTATAATTGAAAGAAAGCCTATATCTGAGTAACCTGAAACAGGGGGCAAAGAGTAACCATCAGTATCTTGAAACTGACAAAAATAATTACACTCATCGACATTTGAAGTCTGGTTAACAACATTATTATCAGTGTTCATAGCTCCTAGTTCAAAAGCACTACAACTACTAGAAAAACTATTTGGGGCAACACAATTTCTGACAAAATGGTTCATACCTCTGCATCGATTACATCGCTTATTAATAATGGGACAAGACCGGTTTGGATGGTCATAACCACTATGATAACAAACTTTTCATTAAACTTGTTTCTTGACACACCAAGATTTTCTTTGGGGTCGGGACGTAACAGTTCAGTCTGCTGTAGATTGTTCCAACTTCTTGATTGTCCTGTTTTCTGAAGGTGGCACCGATTCTGCACTTAGGTGGTGGTTTTTCTACTAACTTTAAATATATCACTCTGTGAGGATCCCCCTCCATCTTCAATGGTTTTCAAGTTTTTGTCTACTAGCTCCACTGATTTGCAATATTCTACGACTTTGTGTATGGTAGTGTCCCCCCTAAAAAGGTGTTGTTTTATTGACTGTGAGTTCATGCCCAATATTATTTGCGCATGCAGCAACTTATCCTTCTGGTCACCAAATTCACAAGGCGTGGCAAGAGATCTGAGTTCTGCGTAGAAGTTTTCAAACGGTTCACCGATACATTGTTTCCTGTTAAAAAAATTGAACACAAGGATGGTTTCATTCCTCTTCGTAATACAGTGAGATTTAAGAACAGATAATATACCATTCACTGTTTTCTCTTCAGGTTTGATGGTAGTCAAGGTTTTATAGAGTCGGACAACATCTTGTCCTAATAGGTTTTTTAGCTTGGCTATTTGCACGCCCGCAGATTTTGTTCCAGTCTCTGCTGCCTCGAAATATTCTAGAACTACTTCCTGGAATTCATCGAAATTCTTTGTCAAATCTCAGTCAAGATTAAGCGACTTTGGTTTATTAAACTTCATATTGATAACTGCTTCTTTACAGGACAAGATAGTTGTATCCACAAATTTGAATCACAGATAATTCACTGCAGACACTACCAACTGTGTCATGTTTTATTATCACACACAAATTAACTTTCAGGCATAATCAGCAATCTCAAAACGTCTCATTTACATAAAGTACAAGATATTAATGACTTATATATGAAGGTTATAAATAAATCCATGTTAGAACAAACACTAAAAATATTGTACACAGTGAGGCCAACTGACCAACAAAATCAACCCTCAGCTGAGTTAGGTGCTACCATACAACTTATTAGAAATGTACTATAATATCACAGGGAGAAAGTCTAGAATAGGTCCATGTTGGTATCCTATTCCCGGCCCTCCTTTTGCCCCTACCCCTTCCCTCATTTGTACTTTCTTTCGACCTTTTGAAGAGAAAAATATTGTGATCGTCAAAACAGTCAAACTTGAGATTTTGACCCCTTGCATTGCTAATACTTGGTCCATAAAGTCCTTAAAAGTTTCTAAACTGAAACACAATCTTTAAAAGTCAATTTTTTAATCCCAGGTACTTTAGTCCCTAGAAATGGGTGTATAATTTTTTTTAATAATCTCTGTAAATTTGCGTGATTAATCAGTAGACCTACAATTTCTAAGGCAGCAATTCAGGCATTGTCTTTAAAAATTGGTAAATTTCAACCTTTTGTCTCGGTTGTGGCGTTAAACTGCCTCTCCAGGGCCCTTTCTCCTTAATTTTTTTAAATTCCTTTGACTCTTTTTTTTATCAGAGCCCACTGTCGATACATCCAAACTAAAAGCGTAGTCCTGGCTATGGACCAAATTATCAAAGGCGAAAGAGAACGATCAGTACAAAGATGTAATCACTTTAATTAGCTTTATTTATGTCTACATAAAAATAAACATATGCATAAACTTTAAGATACATGTTTTTATCAATTAAATTTTTGTTATTTTTAGCAAACAAATTATATTTATTTTTAAAAGATCAGGTTTTAATTACATCTATAAACTACTACCATTATACATATTAACTTTTTCTTTCATGCTTCTCCTTATCCACACGTGTTGATCCATTTGTCATATGTGGGATTTTCACTATGTTTCTTCTGAAAGGCTTACAGACCTACCTTGACATTATACACTATGGTGAAGATTTTAAGATAAAGTCAGACTGAAATCGGTGCATATGTCATGTGTGGGACACAGTACAACTGATATAACTTAACAATTAATAGAAATTTGTATTAGTAAATGGAAACAAAACCTTCATATACAGTCAAAATATCAACATAGGCCTATATTAACTAACTTAACAATCATTAATTTGTGGAAAAAGATATAGACACATAATATTTATAACGATAGCTAAGTCAAAATATTCTATATAAAACTAGTAAACAATTATAATAGTGCTTTTAAATGTCACCCATACATATAATCTAAAATGAACAGTTATTAAGACATGGTTATATAAAAAGTCAACTCAGCATAACCTCTTAAAAAACATTCTTGCAAATAATCTAAAAACTTAGGCTTATAGTTGTCTCGTTTTATTTGCTACGACTGTAGGTGAGACACTCCTTCTTTTTGTCGAGGTAGAATAGGGATGTGGTTAGGTGACTGTGGCTTTAATTTTTTTTTAATTATAAAATTTTCCTATATTATTGCTGATACACACACCATCACCTCAAACAGGGATAGGATCGTTCTTTCACTTCAGGACTTGTGCAGACATTGTTTGGGCGGAATAAAAAAGTTTGTGACTCTAGAAAAGTTTCCAGCCATGTTGGATTCATAGTCATTTGATAAATAATTTTTCATCTTTTGTCTAACTCGTTTTGCCAAAGCACTGATAACAGCTTTCCTTTTTCTTTCGGATGATGAAAGTGTTTTCATAGCTTAGCATAGAGGTTTGCAATGCTTTCTTGCAATTATAAGCTACAATAATCTCTTACTCTTTAAGAATGATCCTAGACTTTAGAAATTATGTGAACCAACCTTTTTCTACCACACATCTCTTTCATAGTGTCTAAATTTACTTTTTAAGTCACAATAAAAGTCAGCTGCATTGGAATATAATTTAAACCGATTTTTTAAAAGTAAAAAAAAATTATCATGGTAATATCTTGAGGATCAAACTGGCTTTATGTTTCATGAAAATTTTACAAGAATATTTAAAAATCACTTCACGCATTCCTATTTCCATAGATCAGTGTTTCCCAATTTAATTTAGTTATGAAACACTTTTATATTTTTTACAACATAACAGAACCCCTAAAATATTTTTAGCTTAGAACATTAAAAAAATGCGTCTAGGGTGAAAAATTTCATTGGTTCAAGGTAAAATACCTTTAAATTTCAAGTTACATTTATCCAGGGAGAAGGAAACTACACGTTTTGTCCTCTTTTGTTCCATAAATTAATGCTAGGTAAAATATTAATACGTCTTGATCATTTATTTAGGTCTATTTGTAGTGTTTTCATTCATGAAGATAGAGATTTTGTTGAGAGAAAAAAAACCAGGAAAAGTAAGTGTGTTTGCTTACTTAAACCATCATCTGTGTACATCACACTTCTGGGGGCTTATTTAAAATAACCTGTTGAAACTTTAATTGTAGAGCATGATGATCGTGCACCACCACCAACAAGGCGAGTGTCCTTCAAGCCGAGTGGTAACCGTGTTGTTAAACAAACCCGGCGTGACTGGGAGCTTGCCATCCGCTCCCGGCTGGAAGATGGTGATATTGACATGAATGGTGCAGGATTCAGCGGGAAGTCTACAGGGAGATAGTGAGTAGAATTAGGACTCCTGCTTAGATAGTTGTTTCTCATTCAGAATTCTATTGAAATATGGTTATGTTTTCCTTGCTAAAAGTAGGCATGGGTTACTAGTAGCTGTGAGTAGCACATTCAACCTCTTTACTTTCTTTTAATCTCAAGTATTCTAATCTCACTCTCCTCAGAATGACAGTTTAAACATTTCAAACACATTACACCCACATAACCTTGTTACTTTTTTAATTTTCATATAAGCTGCTACCATTTCCTCTCCTTAATTTGGTCTCATAATGGGCCACAGCACCACAGATGAAACACACTTCTTTGGATAGTGATACATCATAATGTTTTAAACCCGAGGAGAATAGGTATCACATATTTCCAAGTTTCAAAAAATTGATAATTCCTTACTAACTTGAGAAAATGGGAACACTCACTTAATACTGCTATTAGGTAAGTGTTAAGAATGTATAGTATAATTCCATATTAAGTGTTTGTCATTGTAACAATAATAATCCAGTGTCTTTATTATTACTGATGAATTTAAGGTTTGGCAGTTTGTTTTACAATAATTGACCAAAATACTAAAAAATAAATTAACTACACATTAATGCATCATTATTTTAGTATACATTTAGACTATTTAAAAAAATATTACTTAATATACTTTTTTGTCACCGGTACTTAAAAATAGTTACTTTATATTTGTATTTTCCTCAAAAATAGTTACAGTACTTTATATTGTCTGTTCCATAAAAATAATTACTTAATATATTTGTTTGTTCCTTAAAAGTAGTTACTTAATATTTGTTTATTCTTTTAAAATAGTTAATTCATTTTCGTCTGTTCCTTAAAAATAGCTACTTTATATTTGTCTATTCCTAAAAAAAGTTAGTACTCTATATTTGTTTTTTCACTCACTCATTCTATTAAATTATTTGATTGATATCAAATATTGGTTACCAGCAAGTAGCTATATTGAAACTACATCAAATTTGATGTTAGAGTCAAGTTAATAACTTTATCAAAAATGTACCAAAATTTTTGAGAATAACTTGGTATTTCACTGCTCTTGCAAATATTAACTTTTGAAATAACCTACTAAAACTCGATAAAACTACTGTAATTGTTCAGCCTGTATCCACTGATTCACATCGGGTCAAATTATTGCCTACCTGTGTCTACATCAAGTAATCAATGGAACTGTATGTTTGGATGATTGAACCATAAACAGAATATTCATTGAGCACTCTATAAAATCTATGAAAATGTTGCTGGATGAAAGTTTTACTAGTGGCTCTGTTACCATTCCAGTAACCCATATATTTCAAGAGGGTCAAAGTCCCATCAGCAAAGAGGAGGCAGAGGACGAAATTCCCCTCTACCGAACATGCGCAGGACATTGCAAACTGGACCAAGCAACTGGTTTAGAGTCATTGTGAGTACCTAACTGTTTTAATTGATATGCATTATGCAGGCTTAATATTATTTTGCAGGTATACACCTAAAGAGTATTTTTAGTTATACTTAATAAGGATCACTTTTAATTTCTACCCCTCAGTTATGAAGACCCGAGGTAGTAAAAATAATTTTATTTTGAAGATTTGAAAATTTTATATTTTAGACCATTGTGTCCTCTATTTGTTGCTGGTTTTAATTAACTTTTTAGAGAAAAACCATTCTACATACTATTAATTTATAGTACATTAAGAAATTATGGGAAAAATTATGCTATCAAAATCACAGAGAATTTGTAATTGGTTTAATTCTGGTTATCAGGGTCTAGACTTCGACCTAAAAGGGATCAATGAACAACCTATAAAATTATGTAAAAATGTTAAAATATGACTTAATTTTTTTTAATATATCTAAAAATATCAATAAAAACTTGTAATTAACAGTCATTAGTAAACTACCCATAGCAAATTTTACCTCCAAAACAAGTACACAACTTTAGTTGTCATATTCATGTCAAATACTCCCCAGATATACTTTCAAACAAAATCGTTTTGATATTTTTTAAATAATTTGAATTTTCAAAAATTGCTCCTCAGTAAAAGACCCTTTATAGAATTTTTACCTAAAACAAAGTAAGCCTAAATAGGGTTATTTGTCATATTAAACACTCCCAAGATACCCATTGGAACCAAATTGTTATAGCCATTTGTAAAAAATTTCAAGTTTTTGAAAAATCAGTCATCAGTAAACTATCTTTCACCGAATTTTTGTCCAAAAACCAATAATATAGTTATATTTGTCGTGTAAAATAAAGCCAATATCGCATTTTAAACAAAATCGCTTGAACCATTTAAAAAAAAATTATTCAAAAAAATTACTCATCAATAAACAACCATTAATAGTTGAAGGGCTAGGGTAAAAAACCCAACCATTTTGTGGTATAGTCCTATAGTATCTAAATATAAAGTTTGAACAAAATCCATTGAACCAATTTGAATTTGTGTTCTGGGACAAGCAGTTAGACATGGGAACAGAAAGAATTTTAAAATTCACTTTTTTGGGTTTGTGTTTACATATAATGTAAAAATTTGTCATAATCTCGAGATTGAATTTTTTCACAATCACAATACTTTATCTTGATGTGTAAAAGTAAAAATGTATGTGCAATGAAAGGTCTTTAACAACTAAACTCTTGAATGCTGATAAATATAACATCAATTTTAAAATGTCTCCTTCAGAAGTAATACTTATCCCTTCTCAATGCAACCATTTCTAGCTTATTTGCAGTTTCTCATTTGGAATATGTAGTTTCCAACCATACAGGGAAAAAATTGGATACAAAGTTCATTGCCTACATTATATTCTCATTCCGACAACTTTGTGGGAATATTTTATGTTTGAGTTTTTAAAATATCGCTTTTATTTAAAAATATACTTAATTGGCATAAACACTTAAAAATGGCTCAAAAACGCCTAAAAATGATTCATAATTTATGCAAACAAAGAAAATATGACCTAATAATCTTTAATGTCAAAGAATGACTAATTAATGGTTTATAAAAACATTTTTACAATCAAAGGATCATGAACATAGTTTATTTACATACTTTGTGATGTACCAAAAAATGTCATAAAAATCTGGGCTCTACTTATTACCGATAAATATATTTACAAAGGACATAATCTTAGTGTGATTTAAAAAATTTGGCTTAGTAAATATTATTATAATTTGAATCCTGTGTTCACAAACTGGGTAATTATGATTGAAGATTTAGACTTTAAAAACAAATACTACTCAATCCATTCTTTTAAATGATCATATTTAATTTGTACCATAGTTTACTTGAAAATGAAATATTTACTTCATAATTAACTTTTTATCTACTTCACAGATTCCACACGGACACAAATATTCCAAAGAATACATCCTGAAAACTCTTCAAAACTACATCGCTCCACAACCTTTTATTCCTGTTGCGGTATGTAGACCTTAACAATAACTATCATAGCTGGTGGATGATTAGTTTGACATTTTATTAATTTGCATGTAATACATCAACAGACCATCTCCCATTGACTACTACTCACTACTATTTCTCAGTGCCACCAAACCTTAAATAATGTTTTTGATTTTAATTTTAAATATTTTAATCAAATCAAAATTGTACATTTTTAAAGATATGGGGATTTGAATATGGATTTTAAATTCAAATGAAATTTAAAAGATTCTGATTCGAGCAGTACAGGATTTGGTCCAGCTCTAGTTTTTTTTTATCTCTACGCACAAATTCTCTGTTAACTAAATTATCAATCTGGTATACATCGGTTGAAATTAAATTTTAATCACGATAGCACATCCCAAATAATTTAAAATGTTAAAAATGCAAGATTATTTAAAGTATTCATTAGAAAAATGATGAACCTGTGATATTATTTATTTGTATTTTGCAATGATTTGTATGGTTAGATTATCATTTTTTTTCTTACAGTATCAAATTCAGGGGACAGAATCTTTCTTTTTCGTGGATAGTCTTAGCACCGCAGAAGAACTTATGAATGCAGACAAGAAAATAACAACAAAAGATGGATTCAGGGTAAGCAAAATCTGAATTATCCTATATATTATTTCTGTTGTCAACATCCCGTTTTCTCAACTAATACAAAGTCTACAGCAACAATTAGGGTATCAGTGTATAGGATTTTTTATCGACTTCTGACATAGCATACTCAGTATACGTTAAAATACTCTAAATTCAAGATGATTGCATTCTAATTTCAAATATTGTATACAAAAAGCTACTGTAAATTGTAAATATATTCATATTAATAAACTCTCTTTGCTATTTTGTGTATACACTTTGCTGAGTATTTAATTTCAACAACCCAACAAAAGACTAAATCATTTGTGGGTGGAGGGGGGAGGTTGAATGTGCGAAAGTTTCGCAAGGGTTTATTGGTATTCTTCATTCATACAAAATTTGAGAAGGCCCCACCCTACCTTTTGAAATGAGTACTTTTGAAAATAGCCTATTTTCATTGTAAACAAATGTTTGCTTAAAACAAGTATTTTTAGGAGTGAAATAGTATTGAGTAAAAATCATCTTCCCTTTGCTTAGAATAATCTTTTTTTTTTTTTTTTTTTTAAAGTTT
>CABEEJ010000989.1:45473-127612 GCA_901482245.1 Timema douglasi | reverse complement strand
GGGGTTACAAACTTCGAGCATGCTTTGATAGCTACATACTCGAGATTAATAATTTTGAAGTCTTATTAGACATGTGTTACTTTTCTTTCTTTAATTTGTGCTTAATTTCATTCTCTCATATTATTTAAGGACTTTAAAAAAGGAAATACATAACACTTACGAGTAATCTATCTGCCTAAATCAGCCAAGCGAGGCTATTTTTATTTGTTGTAGCCCTCATATTCATAAAAAGTTTAAATACATAAAAAAATACAAAAAAGTTTAAAGAAGAACACCTGTGAGGTAAAAAAAAGTAACTTTGAACTGATCATTATTTTATTTTCATTTATTGTTATCTTCCTTGTTCCACAGCTGATAGTGAAAGTTCGTCCTGGCTATCCACACGTGGAGGTGGATGACAAGTTGAAGGAGCGAATCAAGCTAGTCATGGGAAAGCGGTACAACGCTGCGACAAAAGCTCTAGATTTGACTAAGTTTCACATGGATGAAGGTGAAATGCTTATTTGAAAAAAAATTAAGCACGTTTTGTTACAAATTAGTTTAATATTGATTATTAACACAGTGTAACCTACTTTGATGGCCTCATGATCTAAGGCATCACTCTCGTGTTAGACTAGACTGTCGATGTCAGGGAGCTCGGGGATTTAATCCCAGTCATGTGTAGTGAGGGTGGTTTTCCCTAAATGGTTTCCCACTCTCCCTTCATGCAAATATGGATACACTTCTTCTAAATTCAACTATTCTCATCCCTAATTCATTAGCGTAATTAATACATATACATATAATCAAGACAAGGGGGGGGGATTTTTAGGGAATGACCCAAACCAAATTAGGTGTACTTTATAAATCAAAAGCTTCAACTAAACTTCCTAACTCCTTAATAGGCTTAAGCAACATCAAACGTATCAACTAAACTTTCTAATTCCTGAATAGGCTTAATCAACTTCAAAAGTATCAACCAAACTTTCTAATTCCTGAATAGGCTTAATCAACATGTGGCTTGATCCGGTTTGGTTGCTCGTGGGACTGTGTGAGGGTCCGGAATCTCCTTCCACAGGATCATGGTAGCCACCAAACTCCTACATGTCCTTCTGGACAAAATGTTTGGGAACCGGATGACAGTCTCACATCAGCGTAGAAAGACCCTGAGTAACATCACATGTGTTAAAAAAGTAATATTACTCAGTTTCCCCAAATGTACATTAATAATACAACAGTAAAAATCACAAGAAATATTATAAACCAAACAATAATTTTCTCATTTATGAAAAAAAGGTGTACTCTATATTAAATTCACAGATCATGCACATATAACTATGTTTGTGCTGTCTGCCTAAGTATGGCGATCCAATCACAAAAACCAAAGCTGCCTATGGGGATTTTAAAATTCAATAATTTGGCCTATTTCTATATCTAGGCGCAAGATATGAATAAGTTTAAAAGTTATATAAATACCAAACCAGCCAAGAATTAAGCACTAACGCCAGTGCTCCTGCTCCAAGTGAATGTGCACCTGTTACTACAAAACATATTTTGGACTCATATGGCTGATAAGTTCAATAAACAGCAAAAGTTTTATTAATAAGATGCATAAATAGAAAAATACACTTACCTGTGAAAGGGGTTTTCTCAAGACTCGATAACTCACAAATATAAAATATAAAAAATATGCAACACAAGAAAATAAATTCCAAGCTACAAAACTTTATTTGGTGACCTGGCGGTCTAGGGATAAGGTGTCAGGTTTCTGTGCTGGCGGCCGGGGTTCAATCCTAGGTCCCGGCACAGATTTATCTGATTACCAAACCCTTCCTTCACCTCTGACAAGACATCTTGTGAATGTGGGGAATGCCAGGCCTCCACCGTGGTTCGGATTCCACGTTAAACTGTAGGTCCTTCATTTCATCTCACAATCACCCTACCATTACACATTAGCGTAAGTGCGTATAACCCGAAGGGGTAGTAAGACGCGGTGCTAATAATAATAATAATAATAATAATAAAACTTTATTTGGAAAATATCTTTTACACGTCGGAATCATATCTTGATGGCAGTCTCAATCCTTCTTTGCACATCCACGACGAACAAAAAAGATGCTTCCTGCCTTCACCTCGTATTAATTGGTGTTCGAATCCCCATCAGCATTTTATTTTTTTGAATACTTTACACCACCTGCTTTTCTATTTTCTCTGTCATCTTGCCTCTCCCTTTTCTTTGTTGCCAACCTTTACATTCAGCTCTCTAGTTTAGAACGCCAAGTGGGTGGCTCTAGTCGTCATCTTGAGTTGCTTCCAAGTAACTTTTTCTCCTGTAGATAGATTGAATAGTGTTAGTGGCCATCTACAATTATTCGAGGGTTTAATCACTAGCCAAGCTGAAAGCTGATGAAATAAATTTCATCACAGCACATTCCTGATATATTATGTACTATCAATCTTTACCCATTTCCCTTTTCACCATTTTGTTTGTGCTTTTCCTATTATATAGATTTGCATTGTCCATCAGACATTACATCCTAAAGAGTTTTTGAAAGGAGTATCTCTTTGTCGAGTGGTAGCAATGTTAAATGTGAACTGTGTTCTTTTCATTGAAAAACCCATGTTGTGCTTTTTCCTATTATTTGTTCTCACCTCTTTCTAACTTCTTCCATTTATAATAGGTATTTTGCTTTATACAGCAATATTAGAACTAATTAATCTATACTGAGATATTTGTTCCTTATGTTTGCCAGACTTGGTGCAGGATGTGTTGGTATGCCTGTTTAAGCCAAACATAATGACTACGATAGTAAATATTATAGCTGAAAACATTCCTGAGCTGGTCGGACTTAACCTGACAGAAAACAAGCTTTACAGTTTGGAGCCCCTCACTTCCCTAGTCAAGAAGGCTCCTAATCTCACCGTACTCCACATTGGCAAAAACAGGGTAAGTTGGTATTTTCTAAATTACATTATAAAATAGGGATGTTCGAAGTCCACTTTCAATTCATAGTAAACCCAAATCAAATACAATATATACTTTTGGCTTGAATATTGTACGGTCTCAAATAAAACTCTGTAGGAATCTGCTGGCTTTTTCAGTGAAAAAGTTAGGCTAAATACAAGTAATGTTTTCAGAAGTTAATTTTTAGGAGGAAAACATTGTACAAATTCAGGCATTAACATTGATATTAATGTATATTTTAATTATTATGGAGATCTTTATTAGATATATATAAACTAAAAATAATTTGTATTCAATTAATGATATGAATTGGGGGCAGGGAGAGCACATTAAAAAGGTATAGAAATAAACATACATTTTACAGTTTACCCTGAAAGGTAGTAAGTTTACCTTGCATGTTTCCACTTTAATGCAGCTTAGATGATAGGGCCTTAATGGAGCCCATCATAGTAAACAGAGTGTATTATGTATCTCAAAGAGAGTAAAGAAATTTACCTTAACCCTTTCAGTGCCATGAGCTGATCTGATTGGCTCCGCCTAGCCAAAAGTGCCAGAGCCGTTAAGGTCTGCTCTCTAGATTTGTGCTAGTTCTTGCTCTGCCTCATAGTGCATGGCTCATTTTTGTACTACTTTTCTTACTTTCCAGTAGGAAATGTCCTATTTTTGAGGAAAAATTCCTACTTTTCCAATTTTTTGACCTTCAGAAGAAATAAACCGGTGGTTCGTAGAGGTTTAAGTGTGGATCTTCCTTTTTTGCGGATAAGCTAGCAAAACAAAATATATCACAATGTGTCACGTTGTTTGAATAAATGTCCAAACCCTTGTACAGTGTCTTTGAAATTCAATGGTTATAAAATTGTTTTTGGAGGTAGTATTATAAATGAACTATTTCCAACTAGAATAGGCTAAATCAAAACGCTTGTCAATTTATTTTGGTGCTACCCCATGGAAATACTGATGTTGAGTGAGGATTCTCACAAACATCAAACTATCTTACTGGCTACAGGACGTGGCCCTCTAAGGCATCCATCAGAGGCATGCAGTCCACCAAAGGTGGTCTTAAACATTACAACTATGAGTGTAACACAGTATCACTCACAAAAGAATTTCATCAAGAAAGGACGTGGGGTCCGTAAATTTTACTTGGTTGGACTCGAAGAAGAGAAGAGAATTTAGGTTGAATGGAAGAAACAAGAGCAAGAAGATAAAGAGAAAATAAAAAACCAAAGTGAAGAGTATTAAGCATATAGGAAAGTTTTAGAAAAGAAATCGCAGGAAACTAAAGAGGCAATGCAAAAGAGAACCTGCTAGAAAATCAAGAATCAGAAGCTTAAGAAGAAGTTCAATCTTACAAGTTATTAGTGGCAGAAGCGAATGAAAGAATTAATAATGCAATGAAAATCAATGATAAGAAAGGTTTGCAAATAGCTCAAACTATGCTAGAAGCTCTGAGAAAAAATTTGTAAGAAAGTGACACTGCTTTTGAGAAAATAGGAAACAAACAAAATCAAATTCAAAAGAGGAAGACAACAATGTTGGACTACTTTTGTACGAGTCAATATGAATCTAAGAGACCCAAAAACAACTGAAAGAGTGATATTTTTTTCATATAACCCTAACAGGTAGTAAGATGCGGGGGTAAAAAAAACCATAATTTTTATTATGATGTTTCACAGACTATTTTTTAAATATATTTTATTTTTAGGTTGAAGACAGTCATCTTTTGATGATAGTGAACATAATTATTATTACTATTTTGTTTCATTATCATTATTTCCAAATTTGGATTTGTAATGAAATGACAAAGTAAAATAAATACAGTACTAAAGAGAAAATAAATTAAAGAGGGGTGATTAATGAGGTAAGCAATAATGGCCCAAAAATATCTAATATAGGATATCAAATAGAGATGTCTTTAATTCCTATTTATAATCTTATATATTCAAAACTTTATTTTCTTATATAAAACAAAATGCACTACAACAAAAATAATAGTAAAATATACAGTATATATAATACATTATATTAATTAGCCTTAGTTTTGAAAAAAAATATTTTTTTTTAAACTATTAAATTTAAAACTTAGGAATTAAATAATTTAAATTAAATTGTATTCATTTATTATTTTTAAGGAACAATACATGCAAATAAAAATAATTAAAAATATAATAATAGTTGCTTCATAAATAAAACTTTGGCGAATTTTCTTTCAAACCTTTACAAAAATGAGCAAATATAGTTCGTTCACGGTAGGAGTTTACCTGGGAAAGGACTTTTTTCCCTATCAGAAATCTATTATATAGTAGGATATTGGTAAGAAAAAATACCTTTCAGAAGTAAACTCCTCCCGTGAATGAAGTATAGCTGTGGCATTCTTCGCACACAAAACCTAACAGGCCTTTGGCACACACTGTGCATGAATTATGGAATAGGCGTGGCACTTAAAGGGTTAAAGACCTACTTGATTACAATAAAACACTGTCCATAAACTGTGTATGTATATTGGAGGAGGGGTAGTAATGCTCGCGGTGTGACCAAGCGAAACGAGGAAGGAGTGAGATGTCAGATAATTTTTGACTTCATATATTTATTTTTAAATCAACTTGATTGAGCGGGTGTATAAATAAACAACAATCAACTTTTGATCGTAAGGTTTGGCGAACACACTTTTCAATAAAAGGGTTATAAAGGCTCTACAGTTAAAAATACTATTTAAATAGGCGAGAGTAGGGAGTGTGTGATATTGTGATATAACATTAGAATGGTGTTCACAAAATTGTGACATTGTGTTACAAGACGGGTGGAGGGTAGAAAAAAAATAGCGTGATAGAGTTTATGGACAGCCTCTAAGTGTAATTATTTCACATAGAAATATTTTTAACCATAATAACTTTATTTTTAGATTCATGAGGTAATATTTGTCTGCACACAGTTACGAGAGCTGCGCCAGTTGGAATACCTACAGGGCCTCCGACTCGAGGACCTGGTACTTGATGGGAACCCGTTGTGTGATAAGTTCCGAGAACAAAGCACCTATGTCAGGTAGGGCAAGGGGAAGTAATGAAAGAACCACACTGGTTCCTTCTGGTGAGATTTTACTATTCATTATGGGTGCCATGATGGGTTCATGTTGATATGGTGTACTCTGGTTGAATGATGGTGCACTCACCTCTTTCTCAATGAACCCCCAGATTGGCAAGATGGTGCTCCTAGGGCACTACAAAGCAGCAAATTGTGTTAAGAACACATTCAAATGGTCAACATCTACTATATTAAAAACACCAATACTCGAAAGTAGAGGTGTATGAAGCTGAGAAAACTTGTACTTTGCTTAGTACCTGTATTGGTGATCGCATGGTCTAAGACCTCACACTCACAATAGCCTAGACTGCTGAAGACAGGGAGATATAAGTTTGAATTCCGGTCGGGTGTAGTGAGCGTTGTTTTTCCTAAAGGTTTTTTCACTCAACAAATGTGGGTGCATTTCCTTGAAATTCAACCTACCTCATCCTAACACATTAGTGTAATTAGTACATATGCATATAACCTAAATAGGCAGTAAGACACTGTGCTAAAAAAATGCCTTGCTTAAAATATCAATTCATTAGTAGAATTTTTGATTTAAAACATATGAAACCTTACCAGTAAAAATATTTAAAGTTAAAATACCCATATATGTATCCAATATTTGTGATTTTTTTTTATATCATACACACCTCCCTACAAATTAATGTTCACATGACATAAATCTAAGATAATTATTTTATTTTAATTTATCAGCCGAGGACAAGATTTATTACTCGTGTTTGCAATGTGTAACATTTTCTAAATGATATTTACTGCCTGAATTATATCTTTAACGAAAACCTCTTTTCACTTCTTGAAGGACTAAAGCAATACAGTTAAGAAACGGACAATATTTTTTCCACATAAAACTTTTTTTTGACATTCAAACTTTGATTCAACTTGAACATTTTATACTTTTTGATTTGACTACGCTTTGAATTGAAAAAGTTAATTTAGTGGACCCCTTCTCAAAATATTTTGGTTTTAGCTTTTTGTTTAGACATCCAAAGAATATATTTTTTTAGGTACTTATTATTTCGGGTCAATAGTTAGCATATTAAACATTCTAATCAAAGGATATCTGGTTAGAAAGTGTAATTTTTAAAGAAATTTACATGTTTCTTCTTGAAAAGAGGATGGGAATCCACAGTTAAGGATAAACCACCTATCTGATGTTTGTTGCATTTATTTTGAAACCTAGAATTATATATTTAAACTTTGGATAAAATTTGCACCTATAATTAATACTGGGAATCTGCTGAGTATTCTGATTTTCATACCGAGCCTCAAATAGATACTCAAGCCTGGGATTGGAATCCCCAATATATTTATGGGCACTTTCGAGCTTCTTGAAAAAAGTTATTTCTTTTGGAATGTTAAGGTCAGCAACTGAGGAAACTGGTTGTTGAATGGAGTAGGGTATGAAGAGTAGATAAAGAAGAAATAGGAAAGTCATCTCTCTGTAGGGCTGTTAGAACACAAATAAGCTTATTACAAGACAGTATCAAGTACAGCTCAATGAAAAAGTTTACTTTGAACATCTTTGACATCATTAATGCTAAAACTTTTCTCTCTGGTAGTAGGTCAACACCAATTGAACAGCTGTACTCTTGACAATGTTGAATTGTATTATATTAAAAGTTAATTCTCCAATTTAAAAACCAGTTTTAAACATATTTTATTTTAGATAGCTGTTTCTTATTTAATTTAATAAATTAAAACAATATTAATACATACGTGTTTGCTTTTTAAACATAATTTTATATTTATTCAACTCAAATTAAAAAACTTGAGCTCGCAAACCTCTAATTAATACATGTTCAAATATGCACCTTTATTATTTCTAAACACACGTGTTGATTAAACACAAAAAAAAATTGTAATACTATTCCTTAAAGGTTAGGTTCCAAGTTTTCTTAATAATATCCATTGTAATTATTTTAATCGAATAAGTACATAGTTAATAGTTGTATCAAACAACAAATAATTTTTTGTAAATCTAAAATATTTTTAATTTGTAGGAATAGAAATAAAATGTTTTGAGAAAAAATAATTTTTTTTTTAATAAACACTACACTACTTAACATACGTGTATTGTTTGTGTTTCTTAAATGTGTTTGTACTTTTCCAGCGCACGTCATTGTTAGCCACAGTGTCTTTCAGCAGTCCTGCATTTTTCCTTCGCATGTTATCTCATGCTTTGTTATTCATTTAAAATAAATTGTCTGATTTTGAAATGGCAATATATGTTGAGTTAGCTTTATTCTATGAGAAATTTATATGACAAGTTTGGAAACTTTTTAAACAAAACTTTCACAATAATTATTTGTTTGGCTAGAAAACAAATGTTTGGATAAGGTCAAGAGAATAATGATGTGAGTAAATTTTGCCTTTGAATGTTTTGTCTGATTCAACTAATTGCCAATATCATTTCCAACCTTGAGCTTTCAACTGCATGTGATTTATGAACATTTTGAAAATGATTTTTCGTTTGTGTTTCATAAGTATTTTCTCTTTCCATGACAATTAACAGGAAGAACATTTAAACAAAAATTATACAATAACCCTAAAGCCAGGGCTGCTATTTTCAAGGATGTCATCTGTTTTTGCAGATTCAAACGGTATAAAATAGATTGCAGGATATTCAAGTCATTTCACTGATATTTGAACTTTCGGAGTTAATCTTAAATGTAGTTGCATTTTTCGGAGTTAATCTTAAATGTAGACATCGCTCGCACTGTACTGCCAGTGTTGGGTTGGTTGGTGTTTGAATAGAGATTTTTTTAAATCTTAAATGATTCCCAACTCTCCCTCCACACCAATTTAGGAACTGGCATCATCCTCTAAATTTTACCTTTCTTATTTTTACCCAATAAGTATAAAAATTGGGATAGTTTAAATGGGTAGTAATACTTATTGGCTATTGCACGTAAAATAAAACCATTAATGGGTTCTACTTCCAATGATTAGCTAAATCAAATTCTAATTTATCATGGTTTTGAATGAAGCAAGAGTCAATATAGTGAAAGTAATAAATTAATTTATTCTTTTGATACTGGTACCTGTAAGATTCATTCTTAGGATTTAAACTTTTACACGCGTTTTATTTCCATTCATGGTCTGTAAATTGTCTGTTTATACTTAATAGATATAGACGGTAATGATGCTTAAAGTTTTATCTGTGTTGGCCATTGTTTGAACATAGATAATGAATTGTATACTATGGGTGTGCGAAGTCTGCGTTTTCAATTTGAAGTGAACTCGAATCGAATAGATGAAATATTTTCGAAGCCGAATCAAAGTTTGGGTATTTTTGTTAAGTGTTTAAGGCTAGAAATAATATCAAATTATGTTTATTTTTATAACTATATGTACTAAAATCACTTTGAAAAGGTTTTATTGCCTTTTTTTTTCCCCTAAGCTGCAACCAAAGCTTATTGCCTCAATATTCAATTTACTTACTTCAGTTTTTGTCATAGTACTATCAATCTCTTATCTACATATGATCTCATAACGGTAGTAATGGAAAACAAATTGAGTACTTTGGCAGTCATTGGTTTCATCGGTGGGTTTTTTTCTGGACTAAGTCGAATTCGATATTTTGTTGGAAGCCAATTCAAAGTTTTGAAGCCTCGCACACCCCTATTATATACAATACAAGTCATAGCAAATGATTCACTATTCACTATTTTAGTTTGACACCATCCTTGTACCCAGAATCATTAGAATTATAAACTTAGTATATAACTCAAACAGGTAGTATAATGCGGTGATATATATATATATAATCTTTGGTTCTATTACATCTAATGCTAAACTCTAGTTTATCTTAAATAATTAAACTTTACATTACTTCACATCCATTACTGTTTCCAGCCTGTGGCCTGGATCAGTGTTTTATTCAACCCATATATTTTCGACTACCTCCTTGCTAGGCCTGTCCTAGATTTATTTGGCTTATAATCTAACTTGAGACTGGGACAGGCACAGCATCCAGTCCCCAGCTGTGAATCTATAAATTTGGCATGGTAAACCCACATTTCACCAATTATAAATTTTCGGGTACACCGGGAATCGAATTCAGGACCCTTAGCTCAGTAGGCAGACATGCTACCGACTGAACTAAGGTGGCAGATAAACAATTAAACTATTCACAATTATTATCAAGCCTATACTTACATTACATATTGAGGGTCTTAACAAGACACCGTATTATTTCCAAGTTATGTATCTTTGATTATGTTATTTTCCTTCTATTGGTAACATCATCTTTACTGATAAGTCATAGTTATATATTTTTCAATGAAATTTTACTTATTTGAACAAAGCAATTTTTTTTAAGCTTTGTAAATTTCTAATGTTAATTTATTTAATATAAAATACATCTTGCCGCATTTGCAATATTTGGTGTTGACCAGTTTATCTGTTTGTTTTCTAATTTTAATTACAATAAGTTATCAAACTAAAGCTTCATTAAATATTTGAATGCACAAGTGCATTCAACTTTAAAACTGTCCATTTTTTTCCATTGACAATACATTTGAATCATAAAGTGTACATAAAGTTAATATAGTAGATAATTTCTTAATATCAACATTGTAAAGAAATATCACAAAACAATTTTTTTCGTATTGACCTAAAGATTGAAAAGGGTGTACATTTCATTTAAGAAGTTCTTTACAAGTAACAGTTATTGATTAACACAATTAATGTCATTCAAATAACTCACAACAAAATGTTAACCCTCTTCTCCCAGCAAAATATTAGGAAATTGTTATTTTTTCACAGATATTAATTCAATTATATTATATAAATCAATAACTGCTACTATTTCAACATTACTTAACTTCACATCACTTGATCAAAGAAAACCAACCACACAATTTTAAATAACTATTCTTTTTACTCTTTATAAACTGGTATCATTGGAGTGATATTACAATAAATAATGCTGTAATTTAATGAATCTATTTTTACATACTAGACAAAAAAAAAATTAGAAACCTTTTGCAGAAGACATTTAAAATTCAAGATTTTTACGGACTATTGTTAACAGTGGGGCATTTTAATGATAAATCAACATGGTGTAGCAACTGCAGCAGAAAATATTACAAGACCTTTTGTGGAACACAATTTTCTCTCCTGGATCAGAATTATTACATTATGAAGATGGGACAGCGTTGAATATGTAGTCTGAACGGTTGGTACTTGGCTGTAGGTTGACCCAGGACGGCGACGGAAGTTGGCAACGTTATGCCCCTTCCCGCTAGCAGGCAATCTCTCAGCCAATGAGTGAAGGGCTTGAAGTATTGCAACCAGTCCTTGCATCTAAATTGTGCTGAAATTCTCCTCTCCAATTTTTAGAAGATTAAATCCAAGAAGTAAAATAGTTTTATCAAGGGAAGGGAAATGTTTAGAATGCTAAAAATTAAATCTAATCAATACATAACATTTAAGTTACTAGTAAATAAAATGTACATTATTCATTGTCCTCAACTTTGATCCCATTTTTATGTATGTTCTATTTTAATCTTTTTTCTAATAATTTTCTGAGACAAGTAGTTTTATGAAATGTTGGGTTTCTCTTATGAAGTGCTGTGAAGTTTTATTTATTTCTTAATTAACTCATGACTTCATTATTATTGGTAACTTATTGTAAATACTACAACCAGGTAAATATATTTCTTAATTTTTATGAGTAAAAAATACATGAATTTATATTAAAAAATAAGACAATTTGTAAAATGCTGGTAAAGTTGTATTTTATATTGTACTTTGATAATTAAAAAAAACCCTTATATTCCAATCAGTAAACATAATGTTTCATGTGAAAACACCTAAACATAATTGTGTGGTGCATTTCAAAATAGTTTTAATAAAAGGTGTAAATAATACCCAGAATGGCCCATGTTATATTTAAACAAATATATTCAAAACTTTTTAAAGTATGTGAGCAGCCGCATATTTGGTGCCAAAGAATATTTCAAAATAATATTGCAATTTCTAATTATTTTATTTTAAGAGAGGCTTTTTTTTTCTCCATTGATTTGAAGTACTTAATGTTTTCTTAACCGACTGATTATATCAGCACCTAACTTTTAGATTAACTTAAAATCTAGAACAGACACAACATCCATCCCTCGGTCATAAATTCATCACTGTGAAAGGGGAAACCCACATTTCATCAATGATAAATATTTCGGCCATGCCAAGAATCAAACCTGAGACCTGACTGAGCTAAGGTGTCTGACTTTTAAGATATGCCCAAAGTCTTCCCAAGGCATTTAAAATCCTGTATGAATATACATAGCTTCTCTGAGAATTAGTGTACTATATTCTTAATCTGCAGGCTGTTGAGCTATGGTTGAAAGGGGCTTATAAGTAGTATATATTATGGTATTTTAATGACTATGCTTAGATTTTTTCAGGCGCAACTCTCACCAAACACTCGTTACAAAGTTTGTTTTTATGTTTATCATATGCAGTGAGGTGAGGAAGCGATTCCCAAAGGTGATCAAACTGGTGAGTACCTACATTCCTCTTTGTTTTGTTTAGGGGTGTCCAAAGGCAACGTTTTAAATGCGAAGTGAAGCTGGACACTTGTGAAGAAAAGTCGAAGTCGAAGGCCTATATTAATAATTAATGTGCACAAGCATATTGATAAGCTTAGTATATTATCAATAAAGTTTTAATCTTTACTTACATTGTGGAGCTAATAATATTGTTTTGCAAACTTTACATATGTATGTCTTTTTATCTGCATTTCTACGATAATAATTACAAATTAAATTCTGTTTTCGTTTCCCCACTTTCCGTATCAACCATTTTAAATAATAAATAAAACTCGAAGCTATAAAAAAAATTGTGACAAAATGCACTTGTAAATTTATTGCAGATAATTTCAAAAAGATATAATATTATGGACAAAACATTGGACGCAAGCTGGGATGACAGCACAACTAAGGCGATTTCTCTGCTTCATACCAGTGACCTTGGTGTTATTTTTTTATATGTATCTATATTTTTTACAAATTTATGTTGGTGATAGTGAATATATTATATTAACACTTACTTACCCACTTTTGATCTGTGCTTACATTATGGTAGTTAAAATACCAGTCGTTGTTAAAATTCTGTTTAGTAACAGTTTTAAAATGATCAAATATTGAAATATGTAATATTTAGTAAGATAAAATTAAATCGTTTGATTATTTATCTAAGTTTATTCTTTCGAATTTTTTTGAATATGCGAAGGTTATTGTATATGGCAAAGTCGAAGCCAAAGGAGATTTGACCTTCGGCTTTGAATTCGACTTTTCGAAGCTTTGCACACCATTAGTTTTATTTTTCTAATTCCTTTTTGTTTATTTAACAAGCCCTCCATAAACACATCATGGATCAATTTAGTTAAGAAGAGGGAATACATTTTACACAAACCATTAACATAAGTGTTTGTTCAAAATGTATTCTCTCCTCTATTTTCGTTTGATAAAGGCAATCATGCTAAAATTTTATTCAATTTGTGTTTAAATGTGTGACTATTTCTACTATAGAAAATATAAGAATGAAAGAAAGAAGATGTCACCTTTTTACATTAGATTCCTCCCACATCTTTCCTCGTTTCTTAGGTGGTCTTTCTTCATTAAATTTACACTTACTATTTTATTTTCCCTTTTTCTTTAGTTTTATCAATTTCCATCATAAAAAAATGATCAATATTATAATTCACATAATATTATCTACCTTTCCGTGTAACTGACATTATCTCAGACCACTTTAGACGATAAGATTAGCTAAGGTAATTTTATATAAATCAACATTTATCCAAGAGTGGATATGAAATAAGAAGACCCAGGAGGCTGTAATTTTAACATTCATTCACGCTAGCACTTAAATATCTCAGCTGGCAATCAAATTATTCACATTTAACCTACACTTTTGAATATTATTTCAACTAAGTTTTATGAGTAAACATTAACTAAATACTTTCAATCCAAAAAAGTTGTGAGCTTAGGAGTAAATGGTAAATCTAACCTCGCTATGTAACCTTTATGAGAGTTAATTATATCATTGCTATAGGATGGAATCAACTTGCCCCCTCCAATCGGCTTTGACGTGTTGGACAATGCCAAACTACCCCCAAGCAAAGGCAGTTTTATAGTTGTCCCAGAAGGACAATTCATGGCGCGCCAGTTCCTCGAACAATATTACCAACTGTATGATAGCGACAATCGCCAGGGTCTGATTGATGCCTACCATGACAATGCCATGTTCTCCATGAGCTGCGCCTACCCACCTACACAAGGCTCTGTTGCAGCACACAGGTTGGTTCCTAAAAATACACACCTCAAATATTTTTGTGATTTAAGAAGATAACTTATAGAATCGGCTTTCTCTCCTATAAATTTTAAAATAAACAATATTATATTTGGAAGACGCTATAGGAAAAGTGGATAGAAACATATAAAAGGGGGGCAAATATAATTTTATTATTATTATTTATTGTTTGTCCCCCTTTTATATGTTTCTATCCACCTTTCCTATACCTTCTTCCAAATATAAGACAATTACCTCATAAAGCGAAAAGAGGTTTTCCTTATTGAGTTATATCAAAATAAACAAAATATAATATATCTCCAAAAAAAAACTCTTTTCATTTTATCAGGTAATTGTATTATATAATTAATAGAGTGAAATGCAATTAATTTATATATCTGAATTCAAATGAAAAATTTAAATATGCGTTCTTATTTATCATCTCTAATTTTAATAATAATAGTAATATTATTATTATTATTATTATTAGCACCGCGTCTTACTACCCGTTCGGGTTATATGCACTTACGCTAATGTGTAATGGTAGGGTGATTGTGAGATGAAATGAAGGACCTACAGTTTAACGTGGAATCCGAACCACGGTGGAGGCCTGGCATTCCTCACATTCACAAGATGTCTTGTCAGAGGTGAAGGAAGGGTTTGGTAATCAGATAAATCTTTGTCGGGACCGAGGATTGAACCCCGGCCGCCAGCATAGAAGTCTGACACCTTACCCCTAGACCGCCAGGTCACCCTTTAATATCATTAATTATTGACATAGTTTGGTTTTCAGTTAAACTCTCACACAAAGTCATTAGGATTTATTACTGTACACAAATAGTCATTGTCTTACATATTAGTAAATTTTATTATTGGTGTTGCTCTAGTTTTATAAAAACAAATTTGAAATAAGATAGAAGTCTTAAAAATTTGCAACAGTTGTTTTCTACATCACATTGTGATTTTGTTTTTTACATAACTTCAACAGCAGGTTAATAAACTACATCTCGGAAAGCAGAAACCTTGTTAGAATCAACGACTTCACCCGCAGACAAAAACTGCTTCATGTGGGGAAACAGAATATTATTTCTTGCCTGTCCCAATTCCCCAAGACACAGCACGACCCCATGTCCTTCCAGGTCGACCTCGTGTTGTTCACGGTATGTTCACACAATGCTGTTTATTTTATTTACTAAAATATTTGGAATAATTCTAGAAGATGGCTCAGTCAACATTTTTTTATAATCCATGTATTCTGTCCATCTAACATTATTAACTTAAAAAACTTAAGTTGCTTTAGTAGTCAGAAATGGTATTTATATATTAACATTTTTGGCTATAGTGATGAATCACACTCAATTGCTAATTGATACATTTGTGGTCTGGAGTATGGTTGCTTAATTATTCTATAATTATATTGAGATAAGCCACTAATTAGGGATCATCCATAAACCACATAACACTTTTTTCATACCTTTTTAGCCCCTCTCTTATGTAACACCACGTAGAAATTTAGCCTTCCCCCAACCTGTGTTACGTTACTTTTCTCACCAAGAGTGAATGTCGTTATTTCATAGGCGAGTTTTTGTGATAGTAAAAGAGGAATTCAGATTTAGTACTACTTAAATCCATTTCAGATATTATTATAATAATATATGGATAACTGCACATCCAGACAGATATTTGGAAAGTTAGTAGCCTTTTTAAAAATTTTATCAATCTTGCAAAGTACAGTTTTGAATATATTACTTTTCCAGTAATAATAGCACACACAGAATGTGTATGAGAGTTTACTAACGTATATATAATACAACAATGCACTCGTCGCATGTGCTTGCCAGCAGTAGTCTCAGGCAGACAATTACATGTAAACTGCATTCAAATTGTTGATAAACAAAATAAAATGCTAAACTTGCATTTTCAGTTTGGAAGTTATCTATAAGTATGTTTATTAAAGATGGAAACTTAACATGAACAATATTATTATTTTTCAACATTAGAATTTGAGTGTAAGATCCATATTACATAACACTTTAATGTACCCCACCCTCCCCCTGTGTAACACCAAGTAGATATTAGAGCTCCCACCCCACTTCCCTCCCCCCACAAAGTGTTATATGGTCTATGGTCTAGTAACAATAGCCCAGAAAATAAATTCAATTTTGAAATTCAATTCTTTATATATATATATTTTAAGTTTTTAAAATTGAAAGGTCTTTGATTTCCTTTAGCTTTTGAGAGTTTGATTCACCCATCACTGGAATTATTTGAACATTTATGAAGAAAGGAAAAATGGCACCAAACGGATCATTTAAATTAAACTATGAAAAGAGGATATGCCCTTCTATCCTCTTCAATGTTTAATTTGAACATATTTGATTAAGCAGAGTGCAAACTAGCATGGGTGTGGTGCTTTAGCAGTGGTGAACTAGAAGTGGGCACATAAACGTGTTCTGCATCTACAAACCACTTGTAAACTTGCATTATTTTTTTAATTTTACAACAATGGACATATATATGAAGTGAAAGTAGTATTATCTTTTTTTAAATGCATAACGCTCTTTTTTAACATCATAACTTTAGCATTTTCAACTAGGATATGATTCAGTTCGCTGATTATTTGAAATTTACAAATGTTTGTATTCACAATTTGGTAGATCATGCAAAATATGATACAGCCACACCGTTTCAATAAACTTCCCTGATTCACTTGTGTTTTTCAACCACTGCACACGCAGTCAAGCAGGCAGATATGACATGTCCAACTGTGAGACAAAAGGATGCTGGCACATTTTTCTGGCCGCCGACCGTGTATGCACTTCCCTTATACCGCTACATCACTTGATAACATCACGCCGCTGATTTGCACTCTGCTTTATGCGAAATCATTGTAATTTTTTTTTAAATAATCCTTTAATCTTGTATGAGTTCTTTGGCTTTGAAAATTATGTTGATCTCACATTACATAACACATATTCAAGATTTCAATATTTTTTTATTTTGTTTTCTAGATTTTCAAGACCATTGAACTTCGGTAAAAAAAAGTTATTTGACGTGAATCTTTTTCTGATTCTCTTATGTTTGTAAGACATTTATTGTATATACTACTATACACACTTATATTTAAATTTATCTTGCATAATTTTTGTTCGCCATTTAACTTTTTTTATTCTACAACATTAAAGTCAAAACTAGTTATATTTGTTTAATTTCCTAAACTGTTAAGGTAAAGTTATTTTGGTTCAATCTGATGATTTTTGTTCAAGAAATTATAACATTAGCTTATATATGTGCCAAACATGTTTACAAATAGGAATATTTTTTTAAAACTTTTGAGCTATTGGCAGAGATATCATGGTTTGAATCCTATCCGGGTGCACTGGAATTGTTTATACAGATAGATTTTTTCTCTCTGCCAATATTAATGCATTTTTTTTATTCAATATATGTTGTGTGGAACTTACTTATGAAAGAAATGCGTCAAGTCAAAGGTATTAGTGAAACATTTTCACGTTTTTAATATTTCGTTTTGGTTAACTGTGTTACAGCCACAATTGATTATGTTGTGTGTGACTGGTTTGTTCCGCGAGCCAGAACAAAAGACTCCACCCATCCGTTCCTTCATGAGGACATTTGTGATTGTTCCTGTCGGATCGGGATTTTGCATCATCAACGAGGAGTTGTTCATCACCTGTGCCACCACTGAACAACTCGAGGTACTACTGATACATATTTCATCATGTCTCTTTCAAAACTTGCTATGTAAGGATTTTATGTATGCTATAATCCTGGAAAGTCTAGGAAATCTATCAGCATAAACTTTATAGTTTAGATTCTTTCAATCTGCAAAGATCACTTTTTAAGTGTGAAGAGAAGTCAAAGCTAGGCTTGAAACATGCGAAGAAAAGCGGAAATAGAAGATAGTTCTTTTGTCAAATAAATTCCAATAAATTAAATTTTTTAAATTACTCGCTAATATATCCGAATAAACAGAAGGTTTTGGAGGGGGGAAAAAATCAAAACTATTTTTTTATGCAGACATCTGAATTTATCTCTGCTTAACTTATACTATGTTATTTAATCATTAGTTTATTTAGAAATATTGTTTATTTGCTGTTATAAATCATTATATGTTGAAATAACTCATATCGGTCAAGGGATTCAAAATATTTTTGTTTATCAAATTTTTATTCTTTCAAGATCTTTCAAAGATGCAAAGGTAGTTGTGGTCATCAAAGTCTAAACGAGAAAGATTTGGTCTTCGACTTTAACATTTTGAAGCTTTATGCACACCTGTTTGAAACTTTGCTGTATCAGATTTGTGATCTTCTAAAATCTAAACTGGTAAATTGATTGGGAGTTTCATAACTTATCAACCCTCTCTCCCATATATTCTCTATTATGTATGAGTAGATAGCTTCTTCTAACATTTTTACAATATTTTTGAAATGACTAAATGATTAAATTTCATTATTAATAATTTTATATTATATTTGAATGTTTAGCACATAATCTGTTAAGAGTGCTCTGTTCATAGAGAAAATAAATTGTTTAAATAGTCTGACAGATATTTTTGTTAGTTAGTTAGTTAATTAGAAGTGAATTGAAACTAAGTCCTGTTTTATTTCGACAGTTTTACTAATTTCTACTATTTGTTGTGAATGTATGCACTAATTTCTACATTCAAGTGTGGCATGAATGTTTAATTACATGGATCTCTATCATGATGCTCAATGTTTGTCCTTTTGAAAGATTAGACTCAGTTTTTGTGTGTGTTGTTTAGTCTGCATTTAAAACACCGCTCCCCGCCCAGACTGCTCCTACGCCGGTGTCTCCTCCGTCCCAACCCCAAGGTGGCCCTGTACTTGACGATGCCACCAAACAGCAGATGGTGGAAGTTCTTGCGCAGCAGACGGGAATGAACTTCAGTTGGTCCAAGAAGTGAGTAATAAAATACTTCTTTGATACAAAAGTACAATGGAAACTGATTTTAGCCAATTTTTGAAGGGAATAAAAAAGAATAAAATTGCTTCAGTGAGGTGTACATGGCTGCTGAACCAGGTAGATACCCGCTTAGCAATATTTAGAGTTCACTTTTACTTAACTGGACCTAATAAAATTTTACACTTTTCTAGCTAGGAAGCTGAAAACTAGAGATGGGACGATACCAGTTTTTTGATTTCGATTCTTAAATTTTTACCTTCACTTTTCGATACTCTATTCTTACTCGAATAGGCCTGAAATGAAATGGGAACAGCCATATTGGTTGTTGTTAATAGAAACCAATATGGCTGCGGTGATTTTACTCTGGAAATTTTGGTAAACGTCTATTAAATATTTATTAGACTTTAGAAACATTTTTTTCCTTTACAAATAACATTCATGATTTTAATTTTGGCTTTAAAATTTTTAAATAAACTTTACCCATATTATTATTTAATTTGTGACATTAAATTTTCAAAGCAATCATAATATATTTCTTAACACAGGGTTGGTATCTGTTAATATGGAGGTTTATTTGTGTTTTTTCTTGAATATATTATGCTACCATGGTAAATAGGTTTACATATTGAAGCAAAACATAAATTTGTATGTTTTCAAACACAATCAATGGCTTTATAAGTTTTACTATCCAAATATATGGAATAATTAACAACAAAATTCTTCACAAATGGCCTTTAATAGTTGTTATTCATTAATCTCTTTTTAAAGCATTCAGGATCAATTGAACATATTTTTAGGAATCAAGGTATCAAGAATTGAGGTATTTTCTCGATTCTCGATACTCTTAAGGTGCGTTTATTTTACTACAATGTGCTGCTGCAATTATGTAGACGGTATGTGGCTGACAATATTGCAGACATGTATCGAAATATCGCCATATGACCCTGCAATGCAGCCGATATTTGTTGACTATTGCAGTTAGTTGCTCATGTGTTGCCAGTGTTGTCCACCTCCATTGGAAAAAATTTTGAATGGCTCAGCCATGTCTATGTCTGTCTCCCTCTCTGATAAGTACCTCTCTCTCACTCAGCACTGCTTGACCCTCCATTCACTGCGCAGTTCACAGCTACTAAATGTGCTTTGGTCTGTGTCATGATTTTACCTGTTATTGTGCTAATAACAATAATTTATGCCAATTATATTAATTGAAAGCTCAAAATCACTTTTTGACATTCTTGTTAAAAAATATGTACAGATAACTGTATAGTATTAATTCCAGTGTTAGATAAATCGGGCTCGCTTGGGACTTTGACAATGCCCGACTATTAAATATATCCAGGTTTAAACTATTTATGGTTATGCATGCTGCAGAAACAAGTACATTATCATCCATCTTGGCCAGTCTGTCATCCTGTAAACATGCAATCATATGACAATGTGTGGCTGCAAATATTGATCAGAAATACTGACCGGAAACATTGCACAGCCACAAGCTGCACTTGTATTCACGGCAATATTACAGGGCCATATATTTGGGAAATATTTCAGCAATGTGCAATTTTAATTGCTCGTCCAAACGCACCTTTAAGAATCATTAGGTATCGAGGAATAGAATTTCCCATCTATACTGAAAACCTTTTAGTAAAGCCTTAAAGAATTAATTTTTTTTCTCTACTTTTTGAGGTAAGCTGTAAACATCATTTTTATGTTTCAGTAAACGTTTTTGTTTTTAAAACAAACAAAATAATATTTTGTCTGTGGACAATATTTGTTCTTTGTTTGATATCAACTCAAATAATTAATATTAAAATTTAAAAGGTTATGAAATATTAACATTAACTAAGAAGCTTTAAACATTATAACGTGAGTGTATATAGGTGTGTTTTTGCGATTGACTTGTTATTGATGTAAATTATCATCCGACCATTTTCGTGTTCCTGGTATCACGGTTGGTTACAAGTGTTTATGATCAAGACAATACCAGACCTCACTTTGGTAACATTTTCCTTGATCAAACTAAATATATACGAGTATCAAACAATGAGCTGAGAATTTGGCACTAATTTCAAAACAGCACGACTCATTATGTAAAATTTAAACTAGTATAACTTTGTAGTCAAAAGATTCTAACATGTAAATTAAAATGGACAGCAATTACTAGATAGAAATATATGACAGTAAGTAGCATTTATTATTGATAAGACCACCTTGGTCAGAACATCTTAAGTCAATAACACTCGATATTAAGATGTAGTCAAGTCAATCACAAAAAATTGCCTGATCTCATTGATTTGGGGTTGGGTAAGTATACACCTAAAATGTTAATTCAATTGCTAAACTAATTTTTTGTCAAGTACTGCTACATTAATACAAATTGGCAGTAACTTTTGATGAATCAAACTGCAGCATAGCTTTTATTAAAACAAAATAAGATCTATCAAATCAAATAAAATAGTAACTAGACCTTATTGATTGTACAGATGCTTGGATGAGACAAATTGGGACTTCCAGAAAGCAGTATTTGTGTTCTCGGAGCTCCATAAGCAAGGCACTGTCCCGCCTGAAGCTTTCATTAAGTAGAGCTAACTTGGTTCATCTTGAAGAAATTTACAGTTAAATAGTTTTTTAAGTTCTATTTCTCAAGTCCTCAAGACAATTTGATATCTGCAGCAAATAGTGACGAGAATAATCAATAATTGTGGATTATTTTGATAAATATGATATTTACCATCTTATGGGCTGCATCTAAGTTTATTAATTTAGAGTGTCCTGAACTATGCTTGTACATCGATAAGAAAATATTCATACATAGAATGATTTCTGTATTTTAAATGTCAACAATTATATAGCTGAGGAAAATCAAGTAATGCTTTAAAACAGCCGCAATAAAGTATTAACACTAAAGAAAACAAAAGAAAAACAAATTAATTGTTTAATAATCTTCTAAATTTTAAAAATGTTAGACATGTTATTTGGTACAACATGCAAAAATCTAAGACATTTTAGATTAAGCTTGTTTATTTTATATTAAAATAGACATAATCAATTTAATCATTTAAATAAATTTTACTCCACTTTACTTGAAATTGGAAATTCCGACATTTAATGCAATCATCCCACTATGGTCTGTAAGATACTTTTGCTCTAAATTTTTCTTAAAGGAAGAATATAACGATTCAACTTATTTGCCTGAAATTGGCTGTTGTAAAACAAACAGATACACACATCACTTAAAAACTTAAATGCTGTCTTTTACCAAACACAGTTTGGTTACTTCAGTTGTATTAGATAGCTATGTGGGTTTGCAAAAGCTAGTGATATAAATGTATGTGTTTTGTTAATAATATGATTTCCATGTGTTTTCTTATTTCCAATTTATGCTATTTTTCCTCTCTCCACTAACCACTGTATCCAATTTCAAAAGTTATTAATATAATGGGTATTCTATGTTCTGTAAAGAAGACATTCACATGTTGATTTGCAGGATATTTTATCAGTTAAATTTTTATGAAATTATTTCTCTGTTCATAAAATAATATTCATAAAGGAAAACCTCTTTTCACTTATCCGTCACAATTTTATGACTGAAAGAGGGAAGTAGTATGGCATATTTTTCTTATTACTTCCCTGTATTCTCTTTCACATATGAAATTATGTTTGTAAAATATAATATAATGTTAATTGAATTACCACAAATAAGATAAAATAATATGGGCACCCCAGTATTATGAGAATTATTATTCTTATTGTCTTAAAAAGAATTCATGATTATATACTTTGGTATCTCATAAATGTTTTTAGTTTATTTCTGTAGGTGGTAATATATCAAATGCAAGAATAAGCGATCATGTTCACCAATATTGAATGTTATAAATTTATTTTGTGCTTACTCAGTTCACTTAGGTCCATTTTTAAAATGCCATATGTAACACGCTTGTTAAGATACATTCCTTAAAATTCACAACCCTTGTCGAGGGGATCAAGGTGTTATACTTCCATTGCACATGCTCGCTGTTGACTGGGGTTCGAATCCTTAAATGCACTGAGTGTGAGTTTTTACAGTTTCTTAAGTTATTGTGTGTGCATTTCTCTCTAGCTACACTCCTCATCCCTAACCTTCATATAAAGTAGTTTTTAGGTTTTTTGTTGAATGTAATCATTAAAAAAATGCACACCTTTTCAACTAGTCTTTTCTTGATAAGAAAACAAAAGTGAGTGGTTTAGCTCAAATGAGTAGTTCCTAAATGCTTCTCAATTATTTTTTTTAGCGCCGTGTCTTACTATCCATTCAGATTATACACTTGTGTACTAATTATGCTAATGGGCTAGGAATGAGTAAGGTTGAATTTAGAGGAAGTGTGCCCACATTTGTATGGAAAGAGATAGTGGAAAACCACCCTCAGTACACCTGACCGGAATTGAACCACAATCTACTCGTTTTATCGACAATCTAGTTTATTGAGAAAGTAGGGCAGCTGTGTGACCACTGAAGCGGGTCTTGCTTTATTAAGATCCTGTACAAATATAGTTTTGATATAACATTGGTCTTTTTGTTCAATAACCATTATTACAAATGTGGATTTGAGAGAACAGCACACTATAAATGCATTGTAGATATGGACCATAGTTTAATTTAGTTGTGATTTTTTTTTAGTTTAAAAAAGTTTGTGTTGCAAAAAAGTAAATGCTATATAACCGCTAAAGAAAAGCTTTTCACTTTTGGAGTATAGTTTCATATAATGAAATAAGGTGCTTGTAATACTAATAGGAACCACAAACAAATATCAAATGATAGGTCACTTGAGAATTAAAAACCATTAAAAAAAATCCAATTTGGATTGCAATGGTTCAAAACTTTTTATTTTAAACAACAGTTGGCTACTTTGTTCCTGTTAGTCTTCCCTGTACCTTATTTCAAATATGGAATTATAACTCATATATACATATGCAATTTTGAACTTTTAGTGTTGCATATGTTCAAACAATTTGAGAACTCACTAAACAAAATTTTGCCAGAATGGGATATAAAAAATAATTTTCAACAATTGAAAATATTTTGATTCAAAGAAGAAAACTGTTAAAGTGATAGATTTTCTTTATTTTTGTACTAACATTTCACTAAAATTGTCACTGTTTTTTATCTTTTGTATTTCTTGGTCAACATGTGTCATGTATGGATAAAATAACAACTAGGAAATGGTAAATGTTCATGGTATTTAGATTACAGTAGGAGTTGGGGGAAATAGCCACAGTTTCTTGGAAATTTTCTTTTTTTTTTTCTTTATCTCCTCTACTAATTCACATTGATTTATGTTAATGTTGCTAACTCCTAATGTGAAAACTATTTTTGAATAATATTTGTTGAAATTGTAAGGGTGCAGGGAAAAGGAGAAAGGTAAATATTAACTACTTTTGCTGTTATTATCTGAGTATCACGAACAGAAATGGTCAAAATACACATTTAAATCACCACTTTAATTTGTACAGTACATCACTTCAAAACTTACTTTAAATTATCAATAAACATTAAAATAAGGATGGAAGAGCATGACTACACATTTACTAGAAAAATGTAGCGCTTAAAGTTCACAATTAAAACACAACAAAATTGTGATCTCTAAAACTTAGATTTTTCTATTAATTTTATAGGCCTTGCTCATTCATTCTCCTTTAAATGTTTATAGCGTTTTTTTAAAGTACTCGGTGAATTCAACTCATTGGAAATTAAAGAAGCCATTTTAGCAGCCATTTCTTAGTTCAACTTTTAGAACCTTAACAAGTTTGGTTTATTGGCTATATCGTTGAATCATAGCAAAGAAAGAAATTACATCAAACTGTATCTCATTTGAGTTTTTGCTTCAAAAAGTATGTTTGTTGAAACATCACAAAAAAATACTATTTATTTATCCTTGTGAGTTTTTCTTTTAATTTTACTTTTAACAGACTTATTATAACTCTATAAGGAAAACCTCTTTTCGCTTTACGAGGTAATTGTATTATATTTGGAAGAAGGTACAGGACAGGTGGATAGAAACATATAAAAGGGGGACAAACACAATATGGCCTTTACAATGAAAAGGCCATATTGTGTTTGTCCCCCTTTTATATGTTTCTATCCACCTGTCCTGTACCTTCTTCCAAATATAATATAACAGACTTATTAGTAATAGTTATTTCGTCCTCAAATGTGATGTCTTTCTAACCATCTTTTTTTTTTCTCTTTCAAATGATTGGTTTTGTAACCCTCTAAATGTGAAAGCAATTCTTTGATTATAAAAAAAAGCAAATATTGTATGTGAAGAATTGTTATGTATCAAGAATGTACACACTTCATAAGAACTTTTTTATATTGGTTCTTCCTTGGCCAAAAGCACGAAGGATTAGTCATCAGTTCTGATCTACTGTCTTTGATGTTCTCAAAGTTGTTTGTATTCAAATCCTGATTGAAGGCTTCACTATAAAGATACTATATTAAGAACCATAAGAGTGGTTTGAAGTCCACTAAAATCTGGTAGCTCTAAAAACTTATTTTGTCACATTGAAATATTGCAATAAGAATTAGAAAATAGAGTATTGATTAAATTTGTGACAAATATACAAGAGAAATCTCACTAATATAATATGTATTATGTCACCTTTGAGGTATATAATCAGGAAGATGATGGTAACAAAGAGGGACAAACCAACATATATTTATTTCTCTAATTATTGCTCTCACACATTCCTTTGACCTCATTCGTGTATAATATTATTTAATAATCCACATGTAGCAAGGAAAATCTGGTTAAAACTTTGAACAATATTGCATTTATTCAATGTATTCATCAAATATCACCTAATCAAGTTGTTCAGTCTGATTTTGATAGGAAGGAACTATTTTGACATTTATAATAGCTAGGAAAATAATGTTCATATATTTATACGTAAAGTCATGCATATCTGCAACTTTCATTTTTCATAGATTACTTAGATATGTATACAAAAAATACTAATGATAAACCAAAGTGTTAGCAATATTGACCACAAAAAATGGTTGTCTTTTCTTAAAGTTTCTTCCTCCCAAAATCTTTCTATAGCAATAAATGTTTGCCATAATTTAAAATTATTAGTTTTTTATGATTTATATACATAAAAAATTGCAGTGAAGTTCACTATTGTCAATTCAAATTCCCAAAACAAAATATATTGATAAATTGTATCAAATTCACATAAAAATAAATAGTGTGGTATATATTGTGGCTATGTGTGAACCTCATTGCAGTTATTTCTATTTATTTAAATTATCTCTATAAGGAAAACCTCTTTTCATTTTATGTGGTGATTATATTTGTAAGAAGGTACAAAGGTGGATAGAAACATTGTAAAAACCATATTGTGTTTGTTCCTTTTATATTTGTTAGATTAGATATTTATTCATTTGACTATTCACCTTGTCCTTACATTAATATTACCTCTTCTGAACCACTACAATTTTCTGTTATCATGTGTGTGCATCTTTTTCGCCATTTATTTCATTAGCTTTTACAATTATATGTTTGGCAAAGCATAAATAAAAACTGATACTACCAACAGATTTGGACAATGGAACAGTAAGAAAGTAATTTTGTTTGAAATTATGTATTTTCTTAAAAATACTATTACAAAATAAATTTTAAATTAAAAAGAAATGAGGTGTAAATAAAAGTATTCATGTGCGTTCTTACGTTTATTCGTCCTCCATTTTTCTACAATTTTATAATATTCATTTAGTAATATTAATGCACTTAATTTCATACATAATATAAAATTTTGAGGTTTTTAAAAGTAAACTAAAATTCATGATTTTAGCAAATGATTATTTTCTCTCGAAAAAAATGTTTTGACAGTGTACAGTTTCAAATATTTCTGAGAACAAATTAAATTAAAACATTTAATATTTAATTAAGTCTTGAAGTCTCAAGATATAGTTTTGAAACTAAAAGCATAATTTCCTAAGTAACTTGAAAATTTGTCACGAAATGTAACAAAGAATAGTTTAGGTCATCATGATTTTTTTTAAATTGTTTATAACTCGTACCACGTGGGTTTGTCATAAAAAAATACCTTTAAGAATCTTTCTACCAGCGTTTGGATAAAAATTATCCAACCATAGTATGTATTTGCATAAGAAAACTAAAGGTATGGTTTGGACATTTAAAATTAAGATTGTGCGAGTGTAAATTGTTGGGTTAAAATGTGCTCTGTGTGTGTGTAATAATAGAAGTGAAATGTTTGAAGCTAGAAATTATAAGACAAAGACTCTTTCTATTTGAGATGCAACCCACATAGCACTCCCATTTCAAATCCACTAAGTAGGGAACACTTGAATCATTTCTATCGTTTAAAATACTGTATATGAACTTATTGTAAGATTTTTTTTTTTTTCATAAATGTGAACCAATATATTACATGACTGAATTAAGATCATAGAAAGGAAATATAAATGAAAGAGGTAAGCTTAAGGATTAAGAGTAAGATAAGCAAACAACCAAGTGTTTTTAAACATTATTAACCTTTAAACTGTGCAAACTAATTGGTCTCATTGGCCAATTAAAAATATAACAAGTTTTTGTTTATTTTATCCTGAAAAAGACTCCACACATGTTATTTCCCTTAAAATGCTTGCCGAGTATAATTGTAGGGAAACCCTGGTTTCACTTTTGACACATAAATGGAAGAAAACTATTGCTATTAAAAATATATATAAAATACAGTTAAAAAATTGTCGATTCACATGAGTAAAGTTTTTTTTTGTTGATATGCTCACAAATATTGAATCAAACATCTGAATTCAATTCTTATTAAAATACAGTGGTAGTAGTTTCATGAAACTTGAAGCTACAAATTCACCCCGCCCCTTCCCGCCAAGAGTAATTAATATACCTAGGTTTACTTACCATGAATTAATGTTGATATGTATGAATGTTTAAATAAAATATTTTTCTTATTAGTGTTATCTGTTATTACTATTATCTAAACCTGTTTCAATCTTATTTCTATTCTTCCAGCAGTTGTCAATTTCTGAAAGAAAACTTTCTAGAGTTCACATTGATCATGTAGTCTGATTGACTGTGGAAGATCTGTTTGTGTAAGGCAAGAAGAATTTAAAATCATTGTGTGACAAGTTCATTAAATTTTAAATGTTTTTGAAGCACTCTTTAACAGTAGGGTTTCTGAAATTAGCTCTAAAGTAAATATTTGTTCTTGGAACTAAAGATTATTTCTTGTATATGTGATACTTTGAGTTTTGTAACTGTGGAGATATACGTTTTTATTGTGCTATTTGTTTGAAAATTCTATGTGTAAAAAAAGTTTTTTTTATATCTATGGTCTTTATTAAATCCATGCCAGGAATTTTATTAAAGTGTATTTATCTGTCACATATTAAGCGGTGTTGAACATGGGACAGCTCACATTTTAAATGTGGTTTCAAAAGCCAACTATGTATATTTTTATATTGTGTTAGAATCTTAATATAAAAACATTGTATATAGTAATTATTTAAGTGTTCTAGTTATTAAATAAATCTTATAATAAAATTGTTTTTTTTTATTATTCATCTTTACTAAAGAAAATATATACAAATAAATGCTTTAAATATGGATGATATGAATGAAAAATAAATATTTATTTTTAATGTATGAATAAACTTTAGGAGTAATATTCAACCTAAGAAGCTTGATTTGACTTTGTACTCTGAAATTTTATGAGAAACTCACTTGAGATTGGCTCAAATCAAAAAACTTGGGCTTGCAGATACCTAAAATGTTCATCTACAGAGCCCATACCCGCCTCGGTGGCGTAGTTGGCTAACGCGCTAGTCGTGTTGAGCTCAACCGCGGAGGATGGGGAGATCAAGGTTCGAATCTCGGTCGGGTGAACTGGGGGTGGTTTTTCCTAAATGGTTTTCCACTCCCCCTCCGCGCAAATGCGGGTTCACTTCCTCTAATTCAAGCTTCCCAATTCCTAACCCATTAGCGTAATTAGTACTTAAAGCGTATAACCCAAACGGGGTAGTAAGACGCGGTGCTAAATAATAAAATAATGAATAGAGAGCCCATAGATTTCAAACATTATTTTGTAAACTTCTTTTTTTGTCATAGCACATATTATTATTATTATTAGCACCGCGTCTTACTACCCATTCTGGCTATACGCAACACATAATAAACAGAGATATTATAGTGATATTAAATCAGATTCTGCGTCTACAATACAAAGTGATAATTTTTTTGGTGCACAAAGTTATGCAATGTGATATGAAAACTTCCAGAAGACAAAAATTACTTTAAAAAAAATATATACATATACACACACACCTGGATTTTAGGGCTTAGGGTTTATCAATTAACAGGAAACTTTGTTATCAAGTTGATTAGCCCAGTGTGAATATTTTTATTGAAGGAAGGCAACTTTAAAGAATAGTAAGTTTAGGCCAAATAGAAACAAACTTATCTCTTGAATTCTTTGAACTTTAAGAGAGAAGTTTGTTTCTAACTATTCTTTCAGGTTGGCTTCCTTTACTATCACTTGCTTTACATTATTATAGTGTTTATACACCCCTATTATACATTTCCAAGCCATTAGGCAATGATTAATTTTATTCTTAAAATAAGCAGAACTAATTGCAGTTTGAGTAATTACAGGAGAGTATGAGCACTTTCAGAAAAACTTTTTATTCATATGGAAATGAACATTTACTCGGGTAAGTGTGTATGTGTTACCCAAAAAGTGAAATTGGACAAACTTCTGCTCATCCTGTTAACTAGCTTCTTTGCTTGTCCATTTCACAGACCGGGCAAAACCTTGTCCAGTTCATGAATTGTGCTCTTAAATGCTACCCAATTCATGAATTGAAAAGATTTTTCTTCCTGGCCCGTAAGATGGACAAATGAAGAACGGGTTTGGTCCAAAACTTTAATCATTTTAGAATGGATGGTTAGGTTTAGTTTGGTTGGGCTAGTTTATGATTCTATTTCTAATTTCAACTAAACTATTAGTACATAGGATAATCATTCAGGTTCATAAAACGGCAAGAGTTCATGTAATGTTAGCCCAGTTCATAAGTTGACACACCCCAAACTGCCTCTAAATCAGATCGACACTAAACCGAAGGTGGGATCCCTCTAGCAGAACCAAGAAGTACTACAAGCTGGGTGGAGTCGCCAAGACTGAGCTAACTCCCCCTATCCTGTACCCACCTTCAAGGTGGACTGAGTCCCGCCACCCCATGTTGTTGAATTAGTTTTAGATAGTTTAATAGTTATAATATGTCTTTTTTGTATACCCAGACATAGTTTAAGATTTAAAGTAAGTTGGACATGCCATTTGGTCCATAGGATAAAATTATAACATTGGTATGCACCATTGGCTGCTTCCCTAACCAATACCCACATCACTTTTCCATCTCTTCCACTCCTCTCTCTCACCCCGTTTCCCTCTCTTCTATACAGCCTTCCAATTCACCTATTCTTTATCCCTGCAGTGCCAAGCTCTCCAAAAAGGAGGAACCCGAGGAGGAGTCAAAATAATTCAGCCTGCCACCAGAACAGCCATTCAGAACGAGTCCAATTCCAATTCTCAGTTCAGTCCTCCCAGAGATCCACAACTAGTTCTTCTCCCTTCTTCCTCACGAAAGGCTTTACAGCTGCAGACCTGCACCTTAACCCACAACTTCCCCACTACACCCCATGGGAAACCTCGGCCTGGGATTTTGCGTCCATACTACAGCAAGACCATCATCACCTGTAGATCTCACCCATTAACGAAACATACCATCATCCAGCAAGCGTCGAGATTTCCTTCAACGTGATGCAGCCCACTATTAATAATGGTCAGCAGTAAACAAAACCAACAACCAAAACAAAGTAAAGATCAAAAGACGAGGTCAATTCATTGAATGGACATAAATTTTCCCCAATTCATAAAATGGGCAGTTTTACCAATAAGGTGTTGCATATATATATATATATATTCACGCGTGCTATTGTTCATGAGTAATTGGTAATAACTCATCTTTATTCATATTGCTCATGATCAGATTAATTTGTTCTTAGATAAACTTGTAAAGTAAATGTAGTTTCCCAAGCCAATGAAACAATTATATATCGCAGTTAAAAGCAAACTGACCACCAAATTATTGGAATCGAATAAACAATGAAGGTTAGAAGAGCAAAGCTTACACACTTAAATTTTTTCTGCTATGAGTGTAAGCTTTGCCTTTATGTTTAATATGCTGGAAAACCAACCAGTTTAGAGCACTATTGCCATATTTGTTATTAATGGCATCATCGCAAAAAAGCTTTCCAGCCCATAAAGAATGTACACACTTTGTGATGCATGCAGTTTTCCAGGAAAATGTTGAGTTTGCCTTTTTTATATAACATTTATACAAGTGTGTGTTGCACCAAGGTGTATTTTTAAAAATTAAAATGGTTGCTCATGATCCCTATCTGCAAATGCAGGTAAACTTCCTCTAAATCATTTTCTCATTTCAACCATTTGGTAAATATCCAGATGGCATTGAATAGCAGTAATACACAACAAATTCTACTAAATAAAGGCTTCTTAAAATTAAAACAGAATCGCAGAATAGAATTTGGAGTAACCTGTATTAATGGTCGCATGATTTAAGGCAGTTTCTCAAACTTGTACTTATGGCAGGACAATAGGTAAGCGTTTGATGCATTTGTGGGCCCCCTACCTTAATATATTACTTATCTGTCCTCTTACTAATGATGGAATTCTATTAATGTCTTTTGCACATTTCACATTCTACTACTTGTGGCACAAAGTACTAACTAGCAATCTCGCGTGGCATTGCCCATGACCCACAAAAAAATTTGCTAAAAATAGTCTAGTTAAAAAGTTAATTAAAAATTTAAAAATCCAGCTTTGAGGTGCATTTGAACCCCCTTCCGTCCACCTATGTTAAACATTTCAGATCTCTGCATGCGGTAGTTTTAGCTGGGCATCGCACACAGACAAACACTTCCTTTTATTATTATAGATTACATTAATGATTTAGGGATTAGGAAGGTTTAATTGAGAAGATGTTCACCCACATTTGTGTGGAAGGAGAGTTGAAAATTTTTAGTAAAAACCTCCCTCAGTTCACCTGATCTCCCCCTGCTCAGCAGTCTAGTCCAAAACGAGAGAAGCATTTAAGAACACGCTGCCATCGAAGCAGGTTATACAAAGTGTTGTTGACTTAACAGAACCAGCCTGCCATTCTTGAACTCTCTAGCTCTTTCGCGTAATTTTTATTTTTTCCCAGTGGTTCTATCTGAGGACTACCACAAATATCCGGTGGTTTGCAGACCACAGTTTCTGAATAGAATGGAACGCCTATGATGGGAAGAATTAAGTTAAAATCCCAGATGGGTGTATTGAGAGATTTTTTTTTTTAACAAATGGTTTTATGGTCTCCCTCCAATCAAATGTAGCTAAACTATCTCTAAATTCTTCCTTCCCCATCTCTTCACCATTAGTGTAAATAACACGTGGATGGTCCAGACAAGTGGTAAGCCATGGATATGTTACGGCCAAAACATGAAGTCTAGTTAGTTCACAAAGTGAATGGCCACTTATAGCTTTGGCCACCAAAATCAACCAAAGCATGAAATATATAATAATCAAAGTATGGACTTTGATGACTTAAAATTTATTAATAGAACGACCTAAAAAATTCTATAAAATGGCTTTAAATTTACATAAAATGACCATAAATGTAAGCAAAAACTCATAATTAATGTACATGACTAAATCAAGCATGCACTTTACAAATGGAAACCAAAAAAATATACACAGCTCTAAACTCTTGCATTCTGCTAAATATATTTATTTACAAATATCTACTTCAGAAGTAATAGTTCATTGCCTACATTATCTTCTCATTCCGGCAACTGTGTGATTGCAAATTTGGGATTGAGTATTGATACATTTATAAAATATCAATAGTATTTAAAAATATAAGTACTTATTTTTTTAATACATCATAGACATTTATATTAAATTTCTCATAAGGACTCAAAAATGCTTGAAAATGACTGACCATAAAATGACCATAAAATATGACCTAACAATCCAAAATTATATATAAAAAAACGTTTCAACAAGGAGATTATGAAAAAAATGTGTGTACACATGAGCATTGTCTTTGATGTACCAAAAAATATATATGTCATCAAAATCCAGGCCATGATAATAATTTACCAGTAGGTCGGGCTTCGGCCAGCAAGTTAGATATGGCCAAAAGAAACTTGCCAAAGCAAATAATGTTCTTTATCTTAGTTGATATCTTATTATATGTAATTATAAGCATTTTCTGAAAGTTTAACAAATCACATAAAAGAGGTGAACCAATCTTCTTAACACTGTGAGGCCTTTTTTTTTTTTACTTGTTTGTGCATTTTGAGCTGTTGTGACATTACTAGTTATATGGCATATTGGCTGGTTTTACTTGTGCAGAAGCATCTAGGACATTATTGACCACTAGTTAAAGACTGATCCGGTGATCCTGCTTTTATGGACGTTGCTTACCTGTGACTGGTCAAGATAGAATTTCCCATTTTAATTAATTTACATTTTACTAAGCGAGTTTTAAAGAAATAACGTTGAAATAAAAACCATATATTCTTAAATAATTCTAAAAACAGTCCTACAAGGTGTCACAAAATTATTATTTTTATCTTTAAGTATCTTTTTTAAATGTATTTTTTATAAATCCTCTACAACTTAGGATATTTGTTTTGGCCGCGAAAATGGCATGTAGGAATCTTCCCGTCTGTGGTCTGTGGTAACATATGTCTACCTAGAATAGGAAACAATGAAAAGGTAAAATGATAAAGCAAGTCGATATTTTCAGGTGACTGTAAACTGATCAGAGGGGAGGGTTATCAGCACATAAACAAGAGCCCTCTCAGTGTGAGCTTATTTTCTTCCCTCACTTCCTATTTTGTACATTGGTGTCTAAGTGTGACAGTGCTTAGTGCTTAGAATGCTTAGGTGCATCAAGTTAAGATGCAACCCGATTCATAAAATAGCTTCGAAATCTCCAAGTAGGCAACGTTGTTAAGGTGGGGATGTAGGGAATGTGAGAAAGGGCCAGTGTTTTTTGCAGTTTGCATAGCAACACTTTTTTTGGCTAAAATAAATAAAACATTGCTTCAGTACAAACATACATATTTTAATTTTCTTTGCATGGTGATATCAACAATTGTTGAATATTCGAGTATAGTGGCATTAGATGACAAACTTTTTAAATTAAAAGAAAAAGTTGACATTAAATACTAGGACACCCTTAACAACTGTTGAGGTCCCCATAACAAGAAAATTAAAGTATAGCCTGGTATTGAAGCAATATTTGATTTATTTTAACCAAAAAAAGTGTTGATATAAAAAATGTGAAAACAATTAACTTTCCTCACGTCCACTAAATCTCCACCTTAATGATGGTATTTCTTTATCTGGAATTGACTTCAAATTAATGGTTTCACTTATTTCCTTTCTAATACCGTCTACCAGCTATTTTATATATTGCCACTTTTACATTTAGTTTCAGTTATTTCCTGCAGGGGCGCACACAGAAATTCTTCTTACAGGGAGTCCAAAATAAAGAAGTTACAAGTCAATAGCTAGTCAATCAATCCAATCCATTACTCGTATAATGCTTATACTTATTACAAATTACTTAATGAAGCTATATAAACACAGACTTTATTGAGACATTGGGTTATTTGCAACCACTGCTTTAAGGTTATTCAACATTGATAAATCATTGCTTTTTATTTAATATTTTAATTTGGCTACTTCACGTTCGCCAGGGGAGGGTCCGGACCCCCTGAACCTCCCCTCGTGTGTGCGCCCATGATTTCCTGTAAATTGTTATTTTATGCAATTTTCTGGAGAATACACACATTTTTTTTGATGAATTTAAACAACAATTATATGCACAGTTAGTGTGTGCTTTACATTAAGTAGAGATATGTTATAAGTATGAGTAACTACACGGGAATTTCCCTGGTAGAAAAAAAAACATAGTTCTGGTCAAGATTGCCCCCAGGAGTCAATAGTGCAGCCAACCCCACCAGTGTTTTATAGAAAAAACATTAAAGTGCAGTATGTAAAAACAAAGTTTAAAGGGAACAAAAAATTTATTATTCAATAATTAAATACAGTTTAACTATTATATATTATTGAAAATTAACATGTGACAATGAAAGTTACTTTATAATAATTATTACTTTTACAAAAATAAATATTACAATTGCGTTCCAAATAATTTGTTTAACCACAATGATTAGCCTATGCTTTGTGCATAGCAGACACAAAGTTTTCTTTCTTGCTAAATATGAAGTTTAGAATTTCATTAATTTACAATTGCTTTTCCCAGGGTTTTTTTTAAGTTGCCAATTTATGTCAGGACAATTATAACATAACAATAAAATATATTTCAAGTTACATTACTAAGCTGTTAAAAAACTTTATTTTTTAGCTGAATTTAGGCTAATTATATGAATGTCTATAAACCCAGCAAAAATAACAAAAATGAATAAGATATAAGCGTATAACTCGAACAAGGAAGTAATATGTGATGCTAAATAAAAAATCAATTCCGTAAGACAACAAAGTGCTAAATGCCTTCATCTTTGTCAGACATATCTGAATCGCTCAACTCCCACACTTCATCACTATTTGTCTCCTGTTTCAAGGCTGTTAACCCTGTCAAATCTTCCAAATAGTTTGGGGTATTAAAAACATCTAGCAAAAACTCAAAATTGCGAACTTCAAACTCCTTCAATACCGTCTCTGAACAAGCGATACAACGATCAAACTTGTGACTCGTTACAGAGATTTGCTGCCACTGTGAAAGGAACCCCCTTATAGAATGTGGCACAGTACCTAATGGACTTCGTTCATCCTCAGAAATGGCAGGAGCTTTACCTCCCAGAGGGTGTTGTAGTGTTGCTACCATCAACTCGACAGCGAGACCTGATGCTATGCCGGAAACCCCTGGCCGCGTTACTGTACATTTCTGATCCAACGTGCGATCTCTTTGTGAATCTCCTGGGGCTGTCACATCGTTACAGAAGTAGCATCCCAGTTCTGGTCCTTCATTTGGCTCTTCACCCTGTAATCCATGTCTCATAACTAGATATGTATCAAACCCAAGGGCTGCGTTTATAACCAGCTTCTTTGAAAAAGCAGAGAGAAGAGTGGGTAGCCATCGACTTTCCCTGGAATCCATCAGTAGAAATACAGTGTCATGAGTTTCTATTAATTGTTGAAGTTGTTCGAAAGATTTACGGGCTTCCAAAGCCTGTGGATTTTCATCCCCATTCTGTAGAAGCTCTCCGATGACATGACCAGGCATTGGGATACTTAAATTCACCCCATTTGCATTTATGTGAGGGTTTATTAGCTTAAGGGCATCGGCTGCTGCTTCAGCCTTGTGAGAGCCTTGACCTTTGTACAAACTGTCTTTGTAAGTAAAGAGAGACTGCCGTACAGGATTGGAGTAAGAAACTCGTCCATTGTCAACAAGAGTTATTTTACCAACTCCCCAGGCGAGGAGTAGCCTTGCAACACTACATCCTAAAGTTCCAGCTCCTAATAAGAGACACCTAAGCTGCTTGAGACATTCCAAGTCCAAATCAGGTACAAGTCGCCACTTCATGAGTTTTAAGTTCAAGTCAACAGAGGTTTCAACAAGTTTAAGAGGGTTCATGCTTGATGCGAGGTCAGCCAACCTTGGTCCAAAATTTCCGCGGTCATTGCGCTCCCAACCAATCCATTTGACAGTGTCCTCTCCACTCCCAGAGAGTTCAGTGAGGGGAGGAAGTTTGACACTAAGAACTACACTAGCATTAGCTGTTCGAATTCCTTTGGACAAGCTCAAACGAAGGCAGATTATATTGACCTCTGTACCTATGAGTTCTGGAAAATGATATGCAAGTAGTGCCAGTAGATTTCGCAGTGGCCAACCAGGATATTCAGGTGACATACTTGGATCACAAAACCCTACATAATGCCCCAACTTAGTTTTGATTTCTCTTAAAAGCCGCAAGCGCACATTTTCTGAATCAACATCTAATAGGAATGCACTGTACAAATTCCAGTCCTCAACATCTTGAACTGCTTTATCTAATAATGAGAGCTGATGTTGGGAAAATACTTCAGAAATATTTTGTGGCTTGTTTATATAAGTAGTTGGTACAGACTTAACTGCAAGAAAAGCAAACCAGTAGTAGAAATGATATTTCTTCAAATCAGCATGAGTGAGAAGAAGAAAAGATACCAGTAAGGTGGGATTTTCAAACACTTTTCCGCTCGTAATGTGCTTCCAAACAGTTTGACCATAATCATTTAGCAGTTTGGTTTTGTCACAGCTCTTGAAATCTTCAAGTGTATTTAGATTCAATAACTGTCCCTTAATTGGAAGCTGCATGTTACCTTCTTCAAATTGATCATTATAGGCACTATAGTCAACAAAGACACTGGGTTTTAAACTGGTGTTACTTGTATAGCTAGAGTACTTCCCCCAAATTGGTCGAACTTTCTCTTCTAATTTGTCTATATCCAATTTTAGCTGTGACAGCTTGTGCCAAAAGCTTGGCTCCACATAAGATGTAAAAGAAGCAAACTGCAATATTTCATTAGTATTTGTAGTCTGAGCCATTGTTAAATATGAATGCTACTAATTGAAAATGGATGTTTGCATTCCACTAAGTCACATAAAAATGACTATCTACATCGAATTAAAATAGGCAGTGTTTACTCTACATTTCTAACAATCCATTACCTCTTGTTGAACATCAAGACCTGAAACAAAACAAAAAATTATAAATACAAATTCAATAGGCCTATAATCTTTGAGAGGAGTAATTTTCCAAATTAATATTTTTAAGTTAACCTATATTAATACACAACTAGGATCCAAGTTTAAGGTTATTAAAATGTTTGATTGTACCTAAGTGTATTGTGGTTTTTATTTATTTTTCCACCGTGTCACCTATTTGAGTTTCCCACATACTCTTATGAATGGATAATGATGAAGGTAGAATATTAAAGGAAATGTTCCTGCATTTGTATGGAGGGAGAGTGGAAAATTACCTTGAGTACACCCAACCGGGATTCAACACACCAGGAGGCAACAAAGTCTAACATTATATGAACATGTTAAAAGCATGGATGTGACCACCGATGCGAGTAAAAAAACAATAATGTTCTAATGTTCACCATGATACTGAAACAAATGTATTAATGTGTTACGGTATATAAAAGCTATGACTATTTTTTTAAATGTTTTAAAACATTTACTTACCGTGTTAAGCCCTATCACACCTAACATAGAGGATTAAATTGAGGTTGATTAAAATTTTGGAAATTTTGGAAAAGAAAATAACTTGTGTTGGTACTCTCAAAAAAGACAAAAGAGAGATTCCCTATAAATTTCAGGCAAATAAAAATCGAGAATTGTGTTCGTCCATATTTGGATTTCAGAAAAACATGACGATCACATCCTAAAGTCTGTTCAGCGTAGGAATTGTTTTCTGATAGGCCTTTTTCCCTGCCAGAAATATATTATATAGTAGGATATTGTTAGGAAAAAAGACCTTCCAAAGAGTAATTCCTACCGTGAATGGAGTATATGTGCCCAAGAAAAACAAGGCTGTCATTTTATTATTTACAATGCATGACTCGCCAACTATCAATGATGACACTAAAAAACCAGATATAATTGATTACAAGAAGTCAAAGGGAGGAATAAATACAGTGGATTGAATGTGTAGTGTAAATGATGTTGCACGTATCACACGACGATAGCTTATGAGAGTATTTTATTCATTGATAAATATAACTAGCATCAATGCACATATCAATGCACATCTCAAAATTTTACAGGTAGAAGAATATTTTAGGAAAAGCTAATTTTGACTATGATGAAGCCTCTCACCTTGAAGAGAGCTAAAATCAAGTGGCTCCCAATTTAATTATCAGCCTTTCTCAAAAAGTATGCAAGTACTATGAAGCGTGAAGATGATGGCGAAAAGTTAGCCATATAAACGAGGAAGGTGTGTGTTATGTGGTTGATCAAAAGATGGCAGTACAATAAAATGTGGAACATGTAAACAATTTACATGTAAGAATCACGTTTCTATAACGTACACATGTGATGAGTGTAAAAATATAAATGAGGCTGATTTTGATTCTTAAAAATGTTTAATTTTTTAAAAAATTTCATATTTTTAAATTCAGTAATCATTTTAGATTATCATCATTATTATTACATTTGTATTGTTCTTTTAATCACATTGTATCTGTAAGAGTATTAATTAGCAAAATAATAACCAGTATTTACCAAAAACAGTAATGTCTAAGTATGTAACTTTCATAAAAATATTTTGATAAATATTTTTTTATTATATACATACCGATATCTATCAATATGTTTGGTTATTAATACAATATATATCTAATAGGCTTAAATTTATATAATTAAAATAAAACATACCATAAAAAAATTATTTCGTTCATACATGTATCAATAAAACCATGAAAATAAAGTGAGGTATAAAGTACCGCACGTGCCTTATTGTGTTAAATATTACAGCGTGCCCCCTCAAGGGTTAATGTGCTATTTCTGAACCAATATACTAAATCAGCATACACCTAAAAAATCAACTTAATTTTGGACTAGACACAATATCTTGTTTCTTGTCTCATCCTTATTAAAGGGGGAGCCCCAATTCCACCAATTATAACCCCAAATTTACCAATTATAAACTTTTCCGTCATGCTGAAAATTAAACCCTTAGTGACACTTAGTGACATTCCACAGAGGCCACTTTCAAGACACAGTGTGGCACCACAAAAGTCATATTTTTTCACGAGTGGCCACACAAACCACTTAATTAATTTAGTCCTACGATGGATATCAAAGAAGCTACATTGGTATTGTTTTCCTAAGCGAAATAAGAAGAGGTGTAGAAAGATATGTATGCACTCAATTAACACACCAAGGTTAATTCATGGTGTTTTCTAGTTTATTACATTGCATGAAGACCTTTGACACAATCAAAATTGTTCAATTATCTCAGGGTATCATAAAAAATTATGATAAAATGTTCAATATCCTTTAATTTTCATAAGGGGTGGGGGGAAGGGCTCATAATTATAAATAACATAGTTACTTACAATGTTAGATTTCTGTTTATAGCCATTTAATAGGTTCTCATTCATATTTGACCTTATGTATGTTTTAAACTGTGGTCATCCTCTTCAATTTTTTAAAACCAGATAGTTTTTATAAACTATTTGGAGTGACCCTCCCTCAACAATTTTTTGAAAAATGGTTCACTCTAGAAGCTATGAGTAATCTTTGCCTTGACTTTTTTTTTTTAATTAGATTCTTTTATAAACCATTTAAAGTGTTCCTCACCCAGATATTTGATATTTGGATGCCCCTTGAAGATATTTTGAGTGATCCCCACCTTAATGTTTTACAATAATTAGATACCTCTAAAAGATAGTCTTCCACCGACAAAATTTTGAAAATGGAATTATTTCAGAAACTAGACTATTTGGAATGGTCCTCACCTGAAAATTTTCAACATGACATGCATCTAGAAGATATTTAGAACTGTCCTCCCCTAGATATTTTTTAATTTGCATTACCTTGGAAGCTATCTAGAGCCTTCCTCCCCTAACTTTTCCTGTCAGTTAGATGACTCTAGTCTAGTAGTTATTTGAAACTATTTATAGATGTCCTCCACTGACTTTTTTCGCCAGTTAGATGCCTCTAGTTTAGTAGTTATTTGAAGCGGCCTTCTCAATCAAATTTTTGATAATAAAATGGAGTTTGATTTATGGCCATCTTTCAGCTTCATATTTGATAATATCAGAGGATTTGAAATATATTTGGGGGGGGGGGGGAAGGCTTTCNCAGAGACCCCCACAGTTCAACCGCTCCTGCTGTCCACACATACTCTATATTCGGTATTCGGGGATGAACTTCTCTCAGGCGATTATTAGTCTTCTTTGATGTGTGGTAGTCATATTGCACATTGAATCAACGTGGACGAATAACGCACGTGCTGACCCTACTTAAGAGGTGTCTGGGCGTAAAAAGATAGTAAATTGTATGATTTATAAGTGTTGTATTATTTTTCTAAAATTTGAACTTACATTTTGTTTTTTGTATTAATTTTCTAACTTTCACAGGGGGGGTCAACTGACCCTTTGATCCTCGCTCCCCTGAATTCGCGCCTGTGTACAAGTAAACTTATCTATATTCAAGATTTCATCCATTTTAACATCAGTGAAGTGTTACAAATTGTGTCTTGTGTAAAAGCTCTGGTTCAACTACAGGTATTTCCTGTGGCTCAAACACACATTCTGTTGCGTGCAACTGGAAACAACGAGATACAAAAATCATGTGGCAGAGCACAGCTTCTGAGGCACCGAATCTGTGGCCTGCCCCATGTGAAAGGTTCCATTTAATACAGGGATTCTCAACCAGTGTGTGGCACTTAGGTCCGCCAAGAGATTTTTAAGGGGGGGTTTTTAAGAAAACATAAAAATAAAATTAAAATAAAAGATACTAACACTAATACAGTTAATTAAAATAAAGAAACAGAAGAAAATATTGTCTTTTGACATTTCTCTGAATTGCACGTGCGATGGCACCCGATGTGAGGAGACTAAAAACTAAAAGTTAAATTTGACAAGAATCTTGAGTCATCATTGGCTGTTTTTTTGGCTTATATTGGCGGAGACATACTCTAACTTAATGAGAAAAACAACTACCTTATTGGCCTTCTCAACATCCTAATTGTGTGAGCAAGCCTACTCAACTATGGATACAATAAAATCTGAAGCAAGAAATAGAGTGAAAAGACTTGAGGATGATATGCGAGTTGCGTTGTCAACCATTAGACCAGATATATTCCACTTTGAATAAAAAATGAAAAATGTGAGAGACAAAATTCTAACAAGGTTACCTGATACCATGAGATTCTAATCCCCTTCCTAAGTATGTCGTGAGCCTATAATGGTTGAGATTCCCTAATTTACTACAGTGGTTTTGTGGTATCATAGCAACACAATGTGTCTTGAAAGTGGCCCGGATGTGAACGGGCACCTAGTTTACTAGGCACACACACTATTGACCCAGTCTAGGCACACACACTATTGACCCAGTTGAGGTGGGATTAATCTACTTTAATTAGACCTAGCAGTGAGAAAGATTCACTCCAATAATATCATTTGACATATGATTAAGTTCTTACAAAAGTTTTAGCAACTTGCAACAAACATAACCTTTATGATGAAAAATGAATGAACTGGTATTGTAGGCCTACCATGTTTCCACATAATATACCTCTTTTATAATATTATTATTATTATTATTATTAGCGCTGCGTCTTACTACCCGTTCGGGTTATACGCACTTACGCTAATGTGTAATGGTAGGGTGATTGTGAGATGAAATGGAGGACCTACAGTTTAACGTGGAATCCGAACCACGGTGAAGGCCTGGCATTCCCCACATTCACAAGAGGTCTTGTCAGAGGTGAAGGAAGGGTTTAGTAATCAGATAAATCTGTGCCGGGACCTGGGATTGAACCTCGGCCGCCAGCACAGAAGTCTGACACCTTACCCCTAGACCGCCAGGTCACCTACACCTCTTTTATAAAAGTTTAAATTTGTATCATAATAATTATTTTAAATATTAGTTTTGGATTTTAGATTTGTGATGTCATCTAATAGGCATGGCAATTGAGAGTGTTTTAGTTTGGATGGATGTATCTCGTTTGAGTTTTGTGGAATTTCATTAGTAAATGTTCCATATTCCTCCAAACAAGATACAAAGATAGTCTCAGATGCAAGAGTTGGGTTTGCTAGAAATAAAAGTGAAATGTGGCTGTTGTAGACAATTATTGTGTGTTTGTAAAAACAATAATTCTTTGGAATATAGTTTTGTGTGTGCTGTGTGTTCCCAATATGGGTCTAGTACACACACAATTTGTTTTTGAAAAAGATATTTTCACAAAAATAGCACTAGCCAGATGACGTTCTAAATTACATGATACATAAAAGGTTAAGACGTTAAAATATTTTGCTTTGATAATAAAGTAATTAATTAATTTGTGGACCATCTAAAAATACCTATTACCATATTTATTTTATTTTAGCACCGTGTTTAACTACCCGTTCAGGTCATACGCTTGTGTACTAATTGTGCTAATAGTTTTAGGGATTTGGAACGTTACATTTAGAAGAAGTGTACACACATTTGCATGGAGGAAGAGTGGAAAACCGTTTTAGAAAACCACTCTCAGTACCGTAGGTACCTACCTACACTCAACCGATATTCTAACCTTGATCTCCCCGTCATCAGCAGTCTAGTTTACTGTGAAAGTAGCGCCTAAGACCATGAAAGCAGGTCCTTATTGTATTCGTGTCATGTTGGTAATCACTTCATTCCACAATGTTCACCGTGACAACTTTGCATAGAAATAACTAAACTCTAAATAAATTTATATAGGCCTACCCATCCCGATTTTTATTAACATTTAATTTTCTCGGACATGGAAGGATAAGTTAGGTTAGGGTTAGTTTGTAATTTATAACAAATAAAAAATTATCTTATACAAACTAGGATTATTATTTTAATGTAAAGAAACTTGTCAAAAAGTGACAAAAAATGCTCTAAATACAACAGAACATTCCTAGCTAAATGTTCATTACAATAAGCCTGGGGTGGGCTACCTTGTCGCCAATCGCCACAAGTGGCAAATTGGCCAATTGGCCATAGTATTGTGACAGATTTACTATAAAAGTGTGGTCAATTTGAGTTTGCCAACTTTCAAAGACAGCTTTTACTGACGGCATGTGTTGGTTGCAGCTTGATATTTCATGCATATTATTGGAAGCATTTTGTATGGTCATTGAGTTCAGATATTCAGCCAATGTTTCTGAAACCTGTTATGAAAAAGGATTGTCAAATTTCACATTAAACCGTTTTACATTTTCAATTTGAAAATTTTTCATCATTCGCATCAGAGTATTTATTCAAGGTGTACATGTTTTTAATAAACTTATTCAAACAGTGTGTTGTTTTAAAGCTTCGATGGAGCACACTTATTTTTCAATTTTTACATGGGCGGTAAAATTCAGTTCTCATTCGCCACACCTGTGGCTACATTGAAAAATAATGTTGCCCACCCCTGCAATAAGCTATTTTGTGTATTATTTTAGTTTTTGTAAAGAACCGCTTGATATTGGTCATTAAGATTTGCTTGGTTAATTGTAGGTTTGTATGTTCTGGTAAAAAATAATATTTTTGTTATTTATCTGACATTAACTTAAATGTGAAATAAAGCATTAGGTGTCAAAAAATAATGATCCAGAAATGTTTATAGCCATTTAGTTTTAACTTACCAGTGCTAAAATAAAATATCTCGAACAATCAAGATGTTTTTGACAAAACGTCCAACATTTTTTGGGCATCTACAAGTTTGTCTGCCAGCCGATCTCTCTTCTTTTTAGCCCACCAAATTCTCCATTCTTTTGATTTGTACCCTATGGCAAAACCCGCTAAAAATGTTATTATTACTATTGTTTTGAAAGTAGAAACGTCCATTTCAATTACAGCCATAGCGAATCAATTTTTAAAATGTAAACTAAAAGTAAAGTAGAACAAAACCAAAATAAAGTTTAGTCACATAGAGAGATTATGAAATAGATCTATTTTTACATGCATAATATTTGAGGTTATATAATGTGATTGTACTTAACTTTAACGATTTTGTTTGTACTATTTCTGATAGCAGTGTTTTGTTTATACTTATTTATTTGGGTACTTTGCTGTTGAATGTCTCCTACAAGAAGACAAAATTAAGAATCTGATTGACACGTAATTTTCACTTGCGAGTTTTGATAATTATTTGTTGTTTTTTTTAGAATAGCGAATCAGGGCTACTAACATTTCCCCAATAAATACACTAACTTTAATCAAGAAAAAAGCGTTGATATTAATAATATGTTTTTATTAATATTAGTATTATTAATACTTGTATTCATATTTATTAATACGACAAATATTTCATTCTTTACAGTTCATAATATGAATGTATATAGTCTGTTTAATGTCTGTAGTCAAAATAAGTTTCAGGCCCATACATTAATATGATTTTACCTTAACAATGGTAGGCAAAAGGCATCAAATATCAAGTTTGACCCCTTACAATTCAAGAAGTGTACTATTTTTAGCTTAAAATTATATACTTTTCAAATTTGTGCAGTAAAATTTTGATGCTTGATTGACCTGAGTAACGTCCTTATGAACATATATGTACAACCAAATATGTACAAGGATTGATGATTGAATTGAATTAATAAAAAATAAAAAAAGGATCTCTTAGAAATCTAAGCTGTAGGCCCCTACACTAACCACACATTTTCAGAAGTTATTGTAGCATTATTCAGAACAAATTTAATAACTAAAAAAACGTAAGGGTCAATTATTATTTTGTTGCATTTTTTTAAAACGATAAAATGCCAACTTAAATTATGATCAAGAGTTTGACAGATTGCAAGGCAAATGTTGTAATCTTGTCAATGATTATAAAATAGCTAAAAACTTATTCGAAAGTAATAGTCAGTGACGCAGGAAAGGGGAGGTACGGGGGATACAAAGTTCACACTAAGGTCGCACAATAAAAATAAAATGTACTTATAACACACATTGTTAGAAAACTCTGATAGTGATACCAGCTACATCAGCTACTGCAGGAAGAAGTTTTTTAATGCTTATACGAAAAAAAACTTATCTTCGCTCCATTATGAGGCATCGTAGACTAAATCACATGTGTCTGCTGAATGTATACCCTGAAAGGCTCAACAAACTTGAAAATTGCAAAACTAGTTAGTGGTCTTATAGCTGGTAACGAATATAGGGCAAAGGTGTATGGAAACCTACTTTAATTTTCGGTATTTCATAATTATTTTTAGTTAAGCCACATCAGATATATTTTTTCTTAATTTGTTTTGTGTGTATTAATTTTAATGTTTGGCATGACTAAAATAAATTAGAAAAATGCACAACGGGGCCGTTAAATACAGATATCCCTCTTTATACGCGATATCACTTTACGTGTTTTCGCCATAACGCGATTAAGAAATAGTAAAAATAATGCATGGTCAGCTGTAATTTGGCAGCTACCCTATGCGAATGCGAGGGTGGCGTGACCTTGTGACCGCACATTACAGTGAGGACAAATATATTTACTGTACAATTTGGTGTTAGGATGCTGGTATTGACAATATTGGAGATGCATGGGCAGAAGTTAAACAGTCCTGTATGAAGGGAGTTTGGAAAAATATTTGGCTTGAAGTTTCTGATTACCATGATTTTGACCCTGATCACGAGCTTTCCAATTCAAGGCATGGCATCGTTGACATAGCAAGATGTTGGATTCAAGGACGTAGACCAGGCAAATGTGGATGAATTGCTCCAATCCCACTCAATAGAACTCACCATTAAAGATCTTCTAGAAATGGAGAATGGCATAAAGAATTAAGAGAAAGAGTCCTATGTTGTTGAGCTTATCAAACAACTTCAACAAAACAAATTGCTGAATTTTTTAAGCACATTGGCAGTGCAATTAGAATAATTGAAGAGAATGATCCTAACATGGATATAATTGCCAAAGTTGCCAGAGAGATTGAGTTATTTGCCTTGCTACAAAGCACTCTATAGAGAAAGGAAGAATGCTGCCCATTATCTGAGTCTTGACCATTTCGTAAAAAGAAAAAAAGTTGAAAATATAACGACTCAGGGCCTTCACGACAGCAAAAGTTGCCAGGCAAGAGCCTTCCAGAGAGCAGGAGCTTACAGTCCAAGGGACTTCAAGAGGGCGAGAGCTTACCGTCTCAGGGCCTTCAAGAGAGCAAGATCCTACCATCCAAGGACCGTCATGAGAGCAAGAGCTTACCATCTCAGAGCCTTCGGGAGAGCAGGAGCCTAATGTCCCAAGGCCTTTTAGAGGGCAAGAGCCTACCGTCCCAAGACTTTCAAGAGTTTACAGTCCCAGAGCCTTCAAGAGAGCAAAAGCCTACAGTCCAAGGGCCATCAAGAGAGCAAGAAAGTGATAATACAGATTTGCCATACACAGTTAATTTATCATGCGATTGAAGATTAACTGTAGCATTGGATTGATTAGATAAATTTATTGAAAATTGCATTTGTTTACAAATTTCAGGGGATTGAAGATGGACCAAAGGTGTAGGCTACCTATAGTACTATACTAGTTAGATAAATTAATAAAAATTGCATTCATTTACAAGTTTTAGATTTTTATTTGCTGTTATCCTTTGGAGTAATCCCTATAGCACACATGTTAAAATCAATTCTCTTTACGCATTTTCATGTTACGCGATTATTTATCAGAATCAATCACTCGCCTAGTGTGATGGACAGCTGAATTACATTTCCCTGGTCTTTTTAAATCTCAAAAATGTTATCTACAATAAAAGCACATGATTATTTTTACACCACCACCCCCCTCCCAAATAAAAATGTTCCTGCGCCCTTGGCAATAGTATTTTTTTAATGTTCACGAGTAAAGGCCGTACCACAAAAATCTATTTTGGGAGGGTTTCTATCCAGGTGAACCATCGTGAAATCTCCCCACAAAAAAATTCTAGATTTTTTTTTAAATATTGGATCTTTCTTCATGTAATTTAAAGTTTTGTTAAAATATAATTGTGGTTCTGAATTTAAAAAATCCATTAAGAAACTATTATAAGAAATCAGAAAGAACAAAAATTACATTAGTAATTAACTAATTATACTTTAATAGAATTAACCCCTCCCCTTTTAGCTTGGGCACAAAGTAAAAGATTCTGTGCAGTTCTTTAGCACCTTTTATGTAAAATATTTTCATTCGAATTAGTCAAAGAATGAAGACAAGCACATGCCAAACTAAGAGGTACTCAGGAACGTCTAGTATGTTTGTTGTGAAAATATTGTTTGAAAATATTCTTGGTTATGGCCGTATATCTCTCCGGTAAGCTACAAATAATAAAAGAGGCCTATCAATAATAGTAGATTATAGTCATAACTAGAATTAAATAAGTATACAACCATATAGTGAGCATTTTTAGCGAAGGAATCTTGCAACAATCTAAGGAATGTGGTCGATTTTACTGTAAAAAAGCTTTTTATGTTTATATTATAGTGCCAAGTCTAATAATTTTGAAAACTTTCTAATCTTAGTTTTTTCTTCTATAGATTTCAAAAAATAAAATAATACCAACACTTTTTTTTATTTATTGAAAATAGGTTTACTTTATCACACACATAATATATGAACCAAAACTAAAACTTGAATTTTACCACACACAAACGATAATTTAAAATATAAACTCTCGAGTTGATTGAGTTTAGGTTTCATGAATAAAGTTTTGTAATATCTCTCTCTATTCTCACTTTTATAATGTAGTTATCAGCCTGGTGACGTCAGGGTAAACGTCAGTGAATCGACTGTCTCTGTCTAACCGTTTCATTATTTCTTTCTTGCGTTCATTTTAGTTCAAAGCCGTTTCAGAGGCTGGTAAATCTCTGATAGATAGAGTTGGCCTTCATCATAGGTTCTAGCAAATGTTTGTTGTATTTTATTTTTAAATAAAGATAATATATATTTTAGTTTAACATTCAAATATTACTTTGGTTGTTTATTTTCCTTGTGTAAAACACTACTAAAAAGCCTCTATAAATAGTATATATAAATATCAACAAAAGTATTTTCAACGAGTTTACTTCATTCTAGAAGAGAAAAATAATATATCAGCTGTAACTAGTAAAGAAAGTTGACCTACCAGTGTACGTCCGTCCTGTCGACTGTTTGGTCCGATACGTTACAACAGTGTACATTATTAGGAACGTTTCATTTTATCGAGTTAAATCGTGTTGCTTCAATCGGAAAAGTTGTGTGGCAGTTAATTCTATTTTGAAAGGGAAAATTTTCCATATGCCTTTATTTTATTTTAAGTTAGCTAAATTATATAAAATATAGTATGTTTCTAAAACTCACTATGGCATAGCAAACTACCAGAGTTATGTTGGCTACACTTACAGTGACTCGCCCGCCAACTATCACTTGTTTCAAGATAATAATATAATATTTGAGTTTGTATTTGATTAGTTCAAGTGTTCACTTCAAACACATGTATGCAACTCACCCGCAATATCTGCACGTACTTACAACTTTAATTGTGTTAGCTGTCAAATGACTATCGTTAGTTGAATAGATAGCTATAAACACAGATCACTATGTACTGTGTAGTGTAATACTCTATTGTGGTGTAAAATCAACGTAGTAATTACAAACTTACCAGAACCTTATAGAAGCTGTTTAAAAATTTTATTGTTGAAGAGGTGATATTTTTAAAACGTTTTATTTGCTTTTTTTTTAAAAAAGTAAGAAAAGACTTTTATGTTCTAAACACTGGAATAACAAAAGTTTTAGTGTATACCTTTTTTAGCGGCTCGGTAACTGATAAAAAAAAAGTTACACCCATGCTTCACTACAAACAAGGTTGGAAAAATGAGTGCAATTAATAACAATGCCAAGTGTGTTTTATCTGAGTGTGTGAAACTTGATAAAAATAAATGGCCATGATTTTATTACGTTCATATATAACATAATTACTCTTTGGCATCATCGAATGCGTCCAAGGCGGTAATTCTTTCTACTCTTCGGGATGGAATGGTGAGTTAAAATTAACCTATCCATTGTTGAAACCTAGTTTTGAATTTTGCTTTTAAGAATCTGCTTAGAAAGAGATTTTAGCCATAACATCCACTGTGTATTTAAGGCGAGACTATAGTTCGAAGGTGACCTGGCGGTCTAGGGGTAAGGTGTCAGACTTCTATGCTGGCGGCCGGGGTTCAATCCTCGGTTCCGGCACAGATTTATCTGATTACCAAACCCTTCCTTCACCTCTGACAAGACATCTTGTGAATGTGAGGAATGCCAGGCCTACCACCGTGGTTCGGATTCCACGTTAAACTGTAGGTCCTCTATTTCATCTCATAATCACCCTATCATTACGCATTAGCGTAAGTGCGTACAACCCGAACGAATAGTAAGATGTGGTGCTAATAATAATAATAACAACTACAGTTCAAGTTCCACTTGAAACGTTTTAAGAAGGTTTTGTTTTTGTTTCAGGGATGCATAATACATAGTTATGTTAAAACAAGATTAAAATAAGAATTATAAAGTGACAGGGTTCCATTTAAATAAATATTGATACTAATTACTAATATATATACACTAAGAAATATCCTTGAAAAGCACAAACTTCCTCGTGGGCGAGAAATATTTTAAATATTAACATATATTAATATTAATTGATACGTATTCAAACTATTCTGTCAGCATAAAAGACATAGACCCTAATTTGTATTGGCCAGAATGAATTTATTCTAATGGCATAAATCAGCTTTTCAAACACTTTGGATCAACATTTTGGAACTCTTTTGAGAATAGCAATATATGTCTTAAATACTCCACGGGACATGAGCTGGACATATAATATTACCAAATGCGTTATAAATTACCCACGTTTGAAAAATAAGTGTTTCAAAAATTATATTCAACTACTTTTTAAAAATAGTTTGAAAATGGTGGGCTAACTAGGCGCAAATGTAAACAATTAATAATCAAGTCTAAGTTAGTGACCACTTTATTTAGTTTCAAAAATAAAAGGTTAGGTCCTGTATAGATTAAAACTAAAAGGATTACACTTAGCTGGGATTGTCAGATTAGATTATGCTATTCGTGTTCCTTCTGTTGTAGCATAAAATGAAATTATAGCTTGTATATAAAAATAGTTTTTAAAGATGGCACTGAAACAAAGGAATCTAACCCGGGACTTTGGGTTTGGCGTAACCAAGGCCATCTTATGTTTACCATAGACAGGGACCTGGTCCGCTACCTTGAAAGGGGGGGTGGGGGTGCCAAACAGAGCACCAACCTAACGTAACGTAACCCCTGGGTGTGATATGTAAATAACCCCCAAACCTAACAATTCCAAACCTAACGTAGCCTGGACGTAATAGTGGAGTTGCTAAGCATACAAATATTTCACTTTTTGATACTAACATTAAATTTTACATATCGGTATAGTTTCTTGGGGTTAGTAAAATAGACTATAACGCTACTCTTAACAATTTATTTTACATTTGCCATCTTGAAAAAATATCGCCTTAAAGCGGGTTATTGCAATTATAACGTAAACCGTTCATTATGTCAAAGTGTTTGCTATAGTACTACAAAAAATAGAGAAGAACATTTTCTACAAAACATGTTCTTACAGTATTTTTTGTAATCCGAACCGTTTTTGTACAATCTCGCAGTGAAACGTTTGGAGTTTCCCTTCAGAACATTTTCCTATCGTGTAAGTTATTTTAGGTTTGAAGTTGTTAGGTTCGGGGTTTATTTTCATATTTTCTTTATAGTCTAATCGCCATGGTAATTGTGGTAGCTGACAGCAGAAGATGTAAAATTGCTTAAAAGAAAAGCTTCATTAGAAATAAATGGTTTTTGTGACAGTTTTGATTGCCAATAGTGATCGTTTGGTTTGGCGAATGGATACATGAGAGTATATCTGGTAACTTTTGCAAGTTGTCAGTTACCACCACTCCTTAGGCGACTGGACTATATTATCCACTGGTTATATAAGAGGGCGTCAAAAAGAAATCCCGCCCGGGCGCTACATTTACCTCGGGCCGCCCCTGACTATAGACGTTCTTGGACTAGTCTCGCGTCCGTTACAGTTGCCATTGTTCACCAATCGTGTTTGATTAGTGATGGATCAGAATAATTCATTCGGATATATAATTAATTCTAATGATATCATTTTAAAATTCTATTTACAATATTTAGTTTTCATTCTTTGAGCAACATAAAACCCACGCCGTTAAGATCTTCAGTCTTGTATTTGGTTTTCCGGATCGGGGGGTTCGAATCCCCGGCGAGTGTAGTGAAGTGAATTTTCCAAAATTGTTTTTCACTCTACCTCCAGGCAAATTAGGGTACACTTCCTCAGGAATTCTACCTTCCTTGTCCCATACTCGTTAACTTAAATTGCGAGTATTGCGAACGGATAGTAAGACGTGGAACACTTGATTTTTTAAAATTATTATTCTTGACACCACGTCTTATGACCCGATCAGGGTATCTGTATTTTTAGTTACACAAATGGGGTAGTGATGAGGAAGGTAGCGTTATGAGGAAATGTACTCGAATTTGCGGGTAGGGAGGGTGGGAAACAGTTATGAAAAACAAGAACAGCCTAGACACCCAGAAGAGATTCGAGCTTAGATCTCCCTAAAAACTGCAAATCAGACTAAACGTGCATGAAGTTTAGTCCCCACCTATGCGTATTAGCATATAAAACTAAAATAAAACTATGTTACCTTGAAGGCAATGTATCGTGTGTTTTTTAACACAATTAAAGTAAATTTGTTTATATTGACGTACATCGCTAATGAGAGGCGGCGTGCCCGCGGCGCCATCACTATTAATTATATGAATTAGATGTGCATAATTTACCTCTAAAATAATTCGTCGTACGGAAAACTTATCGCTGGCACTCATTTTTTAATTTTGTTTTTTAAGATACTATGACGTGGAAACTTTGTGTTTGACGTAACGTTGGTCCAGTAATTTGGACTAAATTAATAATAATTTTATTTTGTTTTTAGCTCTTGTCTGCGCACAAGTTAGTTTCTAGTCTTAATGTCACTTTCAAAATGGATTGTTACATTTCCACAGCTACTTTAGACTCCAGTATAAAAAAAGTGTGGTAACATCGTGATCAGAGTGACAAGGTTCATTTGGTCGATCTGGCTTTTTATTTCATTAGTGAGTCTAGGATTTATGCTTCAGAACCAGTATGAGCGACTAACTAGCTTAACAAGGAAGCAAGATAAGGGTGTATTTTAAGTAAATACACCTGTGGAACAACCCTTACCTGCTCCACCTTTCTTTTTAGCCTAACAAATATATCTGACACCCTCCCCTCCTCCGGGCATCAGAGTATAGTATTAGTACTTGTGTTTCTGATAGGAAGAACATTTTAGAAAATATAAATGTGTATTTTTTTTCTGTTAACATGGATAACGGTGACCTGGCGGTCTAGGGGTAAGGTGTCAGACTTCTATGCTGGCGGCCGGGGTTCAATCCTCGGTCCCGGCAAAGATTTATCTGATTACCAAACCCTTCCTTCACCTCTGACAAGACATCTTGCGAATGTGAGGAATGCCAGGCCTCCATCGTGGTTCGTATTCCACGTTAAACTGTAGGTCCTCCATTTCATCTCACAATCACCCTACCATTACACATTAGCGTAAGTGCGCATAACCCGAACGGGTAGTAAGACGCGGTGCTAATAATAATAATAATAATAATAATAACATGGATCACATTTTAATATAACATATTCTTTAAATTGAAAAACGACACGTGAACACGGGAATCTAACCTGTAACATTTTGGCTTCTTACTCAATTTCTCTTACCACTGAGCTATTCAGTAGTCGTCCCATCCCCAGGGTCATTTTTCACTCATGTTTTAAGGCGGTTTTTGTGATGGACGTGTGGAACTCATAAGCTACATATGAATATGAATATTATATTGTTAGTATTAAAAAAGTGACAGTTAAAGATCACATGATTTGACGCATACATGTATAGAATTTTGTTTCGATAGTTTTTGTAACAAGCCAAAAAAGTGAATCGAACTTTACTACCCAAATGGTCATTAGCGAGACTATCTGGGCAAATAGTAGTATAATAATAGTGGGCAACTTTGCCGGGAAGTCACGATTGACTCCGTCATCTAAATTATCTGTCTCTAAAGCAGTCCCGTGCAGTTGAGGTTTTTCTGGGACTTATATAGTGAGAGTTTGGAAAAGTTATAGGGTTAGCTATAAATATGATTTTATTTGGTGTTAACGTAGCGTATTTCATATTAAAAAAAAAGAGTGAAAAACAAAGACTTCTGTTTCCCCCGCTACAATACCGCCCCTCCACTCCACTCGGTCGTCTAAGGATTAGGTAACTTTACCAGGAGTACTTGATGTAAATGGTGTTCAATTAGCTACCAACTTGTGGTAGTAGGGTAGTTTGCCGCAGCGCGTTTGACTGACTATCTTAAATTAATGTTATAAAGGGGGGGAAAATACCCCAAAACTGGGATGTACTAGCTTTTACAATAAATTACAAGTAAGCTTTTATAAATAAATCGAGACAAACTTGCCGAACATAATCCAACGTAACCTAACCAATTCTCGTGGCTATGTGCAGGACCAGTCAACATTACTACATTATAAATATAACTTAATTCTTACAAATGACATTTGATTTTAGTCTTTTTCTCGAAAAAAATTCACATCTTTCCTACTACACCCTCATGACTCCTCGCCGCTAGTATTTTCGTTAAAGATAGCCAGTTAAATGAGATGTGGCAAACTTACCTTTCTTGAAGGTAGTCAATTGCCGCCTCGCCCACGAAACGTTACACCTGTCTTAAAGCCTTTGGCCCTGTCGAGTGCAAGTCTAAAACCTATTTTGTGGGATGGTGGGCGAAAGGGTGGAAGGCGTGGCGTGGCTTCACAACCGACCAAAGTACCCTTCCGCGCCAACAATAACAGATGGATCAAGGAAATCGTAGATGGAGCTAACTACTGGACAGGTCTTGCGGAAAAATTATACGTTTGAAAATATCAGTTTTCTCTAAAACGAGTGAAATTTTTATGTTAATATTTTCAACACTCCTTCTAAGATAATGTATCACTGTTTATTAATTGTTACGGTTTCTAATTTGTTGTTATGAAGCCGGCAGTTTTCTATTGAAAAATATCAATTTTATTGATATTTGATCACTGTCATAATTATAGAGGAAGTGTGTGTATAAAAAGTATAACTTAATCAACATGCTTCTATTCTTGAACAAACCGTTTCCGAAAAGAAAATGGCAAAACAATAACACTTCTTGAAGATAACCTTTTGTTCCCATGTATCTGCATTTCCACGCCAAATGAAAAGGGCCAATCGCCTTAAAAGTAGCCAGTTATCCGACATGTGCAATTGTATACCTCCTGTCTTGAAAATAGTCAGTCGTCCGCCCCCCTGCAACCTATATTTCTTGTCTTACGGGATGTCAGTTGTCCAATCTCTGAAACATACACCTGAATTAAAAGTATTCAGTTGTCAATTTCTTCATATTTTTATTATTTAATTTTTCTGTTGTTGTTTGGACCTTATTAAAGACTACTAAGATTGGTTTTATTTTAACGAAGATATACTGCCATCTCTACAAACATGTATTTATCTATAAGTGGGTGAGTTGTATTTCCGAGGTAGAGTAAGCACAAAAAGAAAGGTTTGCACTCAGCGAACAAAGAAAGCACTCCGCGCTAACAATGTTTGCAGAAGCGCACACATTCTGCACTGTTTTTACAAGCACTTAACTCGAGCTAGTTGTAAGAGCATTCATAGTAATCTACTCACAAGTGCTGCACTTTCGTAGCAAGTGTAGACACCAAATCCTTAAAGTACCCCGACTATTTTTCCTTGTTTTTATATCTTAAAACTTGATGGGAAATAAATTGTTTAGCATAACTAAAAAAATGAAGGGAAAATAACTTTTATATCTCAAAACCCATATTGACTCCAGTAATTACATTTTTTAAAATTAACTTAAATATGACAAATACCTCTTTTAACCATAGCCTAAAGTGCTTTAGTAATATCTCATTATTGTCTAAGACAGTGGTTCTCAAACTGGGTTCCGCAAACGGGTGTTAAGGGTTCCGTGAGTCGATTAAGTTTAATGCTGGTAATTTTTTTTTCCTCTAATTTTTATGCTAAAAATGTATAAAAATCTATCTCATTAGCAGCATTACCAATTTAGTAATGAAACCATATTAAATAACATTTTAACATAATTAAAATTTTTATAAAAAAAACGCATTAAAATTTGGATAATTAACCGTATATTTTGAAGTTGTATTGTATAATTTTACTCATGCATAAAATTATGTAACATAAATGTAAGAAATAAATTCATTTTGTGTTTATTTTCATTTATAACATAAGTTTACAACTCAACTATATATTTTTTACTTAATGTTTAAAAACTTGCTTTAGAGGGAAATGAGACATGAAAACATAGGAGTTCCTCAGTAGACCTCGTAGATTTTATAGGGTTCCGTGGGATAAAATAGTTTGAGAACCACTGGTCTAACAGATAGCAGCACTAATTCAATTTGAACTAAAATTGGACTTGTCCTCTTTTGCATGTATACCCTTCAAACGTGTAAAATAAACGGGTTGAATTATTTTATTTATATTTATATAATCATAATAATAACAACTAGTTTTTAAACCTGTAACCTGTCGTGTCTCTGACAGTTTAATTATGACAATATCATCCAAACAAACAAAACTTAAAAAGATTTCTAGTGTAGATGTATGAAAGGTAAAAAAAAAACTTTAAAAAAAGCGGCAAACATGCACAATTTTCCTGAAGTGGCGAATAAGGAAGAACTAAACGATTGGTTGTGATTACGCAAGCAATAATGGGTAGACCGACAACCAAGGGTCAGGTTTTTGCTTTCATCGTCTTCTAAAAAAATACGAGGACAAAAAACATGTGTTAACAGAACCGTCCTTAACGTAATTTAATTAGCCTTTTGTTTTGTTTTTTCCCTTTCTCCGGAAGATAAGGTTGATAATACGTTTTGTTTTCTAACACGCGTGATAATATGGCAACGCTTGCTTAGGTGACAAGAGGGGGGGAAAAACAAGTTTGGGTGAGACATTCTTATTGGCGCTCTCGTGAATTAGGTTCCATGTATAGACGATCTAGTGAATATTGTTAGAATCTAAAAACAAATAAAACATTAATTACGTGGTTTGGTTTATTGAACGAGTGAAGTGAGTTCTCTATTTTTACTCCACTGATTTGCATCTGTCTGTCTGTCTGTGGTGGATTTGTCTCACGATAATTTATGAACGCATACGGTGATCTGGTGGTCTAGAGATAAGCTGTCGGACCTCTGTACTGAGGGTTCTGGGTTCAATCTTCGGTCCCGGCACAGATTTATCTGATTGACAAACCCTTCCTTCACCTCTGACAAGACGTGCATTAATCACAACTTGTGAATGTGTGGAATACCAGGCCTCTACCGTGGTCCGGATTCCACGTTAAACTGTAGGTCCTCCATTTCATCTCACAATCACCCTACCATTACACATTAACGTAAGTGCGTGTAACTCGAACGGGTAGTAAGACGCGGTGTTAGTAATAATAATGGAACGCATTAATTTGATTTAATTTAAACTTCGCACAGTTTGTTCTTTGTACCTTTATACAGATCAATTCGTTGAGGAAGAAAATCAAACTTAGGGTTGGGTAGAAATCAACCCTTATTATTATTATGTATAAAAACCACGGCTTTTACCATTAATGCTTACATGTATTTACCTTTTAGGGCATTTCCTGATACCTTATTGGGCTTAAAATTGGTATATAAGTGCAAACTATTGTAAGGACACTAATCAAAAACTAAGTTTTTTAAAAACTATTTTTTGGGGGCTGAGAGGGAGTGCGAGGCAGGTAATTGTGGGCCCCACAAACAAAGTTTGCCCAGGTCCCCACGACTGCTAGTGACAGCTCTGATGACATGATGGTATATCTCGATTTTCTAACGAGTGGGCATTTGGAGCACCTTTCAGAAAATACAAACATATTTGTTTCGGTCAACATTGATAATATTTATCAATATTACTAGTGTTATTTTATAGGTATTGATAATATCTATCAAAAGTGACAGTCGTAGAGCACATGACCTGAAGTATGTTTACGTGAAAGTAGATCTAATAACTTTTTATAGCTGTCATATATGCCCATTCCTAATAAATTTTGGATAGGATATATTGCTGTAGGATTGTAATTAACCTCCCTCTAAACGGCCGATCGAAAATTCAATTTCACGTTCAAAATCTAACTTCTCTAGATTTATAGGATCCCTCGACAATATAAATATCCCCAATGTATGTCCTAGTATGTCCCCATACCTCCTTCGTCGGGCTGTCAAAATAATCATCATAATCACAAGCCCTATTATGACTTCAAAATATGTCAAAAATTTGGTTTTACTTAACAAATGGATAGCTAAGAACAGAACAGCTGAAAGGAAATCGTAAGTATTCTATTATATTTATTTGTAGAAAAACGGAAAAATCATACAACCCGTGTTTATAACGGTGATAGTAAAAATCTAACAACTCTCTTTAAAAATTGTTCAGAGATCGAGTCACATACACATTATTTGGTCCACATATCCCAAAGGGGAACCGCCGGTTAAGAACCCTTGATATCTGATTCGGTGACCGAATGGTCTAAGGCCTCACTCTTGTGCTAGCTTGCTGATGACGGGGAGATCGGGGCTCTAATCCTGGTCGGGTCACTGAGGTTGATTTTCCTTAAGTGGTTTCCCACTCTCCTTCCACGAAAATTTGAATCTATTACCTCTAAAATGCTTCCTTTCTCCACCCCCATTAGAGTAATTATCATACATGTATATAACCTGAAGAGGTAGTGAGACACGGTGATAAAAAAAAATCCTGATCTAATGATAATCATACGTTGGGCTGTAGAATATGAACTAATCCTAAATCATCCAGTACCTGTCTTCCTTAATAACAGTCTTGACATATTTATTTTTATTATTTTTATTATATTTGTCTGCAACCATTCTTATTTACCATCCCGACCTTACTAATGGAGGAAGGTAGCCAAATGTTATAAATTAGATGTTCCGCTATTCGTGTGTAAGCTACCCTCAGTACATACAGGCGGAAGTCGAGGATCGAATTTCACGTATTCAAACTAAACTGATAGAAATTATATTTAAAATAAATCACACAATATTGATAGCTATATAAATAATATAATATAATTATAGCCAAACTAACTTCCTAAGAAATAATTTGAACAACAGAACGCAAACCTCATATTAACTTTGACCACTAATAACATAACTTTGATAAAACATCAAAAATTCCGGTGCGTCAAACACTAAAATATAGAAAAATAAGCTAATAGGGTCATACTATGTATCTGTAATTAATTATATATACATTCTTCTAATTAAAATAGGCCTAAACCCTATACAAATTATCTTTTTAATCACCCTTGCATCAGGAACTTTTATATATATTTAATATAATTCTTGGTTAGGTGTATAAATAGGTTTAAAAATTAATTTATTGTCATCTAACCCTTTAGTTTATACAACTAATAATAATTTATTGTCATCTGAGTCTGCATTAAAATACAATTTTCTTGATTCTAACTACTGCATCAGTTATTTTAATTATATCAATTGTAATATTATTACCGGACGAGGAATATTATGTGAACTCACAGAATAGGAATTGAATTATTTGCCTTCGTTGATGTATTTTTTTTAGTGATACTCTCTCTTTTATATGAATGAATAATTGAAAGGGCTTTTTTTCCTACCAGAATCCTATTAACTAGTAGGATTTACATTAAGTTTAGGCCTTTCAGATGTATAACATGTAGGATTTTGGTAAGAAAAAAGGCTTTTAAGGTGTTTCCTACAAAAATAAGTACATATATGGCCAAAGGAAACCGCACGAATACCAAGGTACCAAACATCGTGTTTTCGATAACATCAAATGTTTTAAGTTTTTGAAAACGTAAGAAAAGCCTATTTAAAAAATCAGTATGTAAGTAATTTCTAGTGTGATTCATAGTTATCATATTCTTTAAAAAAATATATGAGAAGGGTGAGTCTTACTAAACTGGTCCGGCAGACGCGTGGAGAGAGTACTGAAAACATTTTACACAAAAACACAATCAATCCCGCCGGTCGAAACTGTACTTCACGGTTCCTCAAGTAAAAATCAGGGGATTATACCATAGGATATTTAATATATTCTGGGTGATATATTGCACGGGAGATTCGATCCATTATAAGTGGCTGTATCACGTGGGGGATTAAATATATGCTGTGGATACATCCCAAGGGGAATTTAACCTGCGATGGTGGATTTTTCCCAAGGGGGAATCAATTATCTGCTGTTGGATAAATTGCACGGGAGATTCAATCTGTACGGGGTGAATGCATCCCACAGGAGATTTATCTTGTAATGGTGAATGTATTCCATGGGGATATTCACGGGAGATTCAATCTGTACGGGGTGAATACATCCCACAGGAGATTTATCTTGTAATGGTGAATGTATTCCATGGGGATATTCACGGGAGATTCAATCTGTACGGGGTGAATACATCCCACAGGAGATTTATCTTGTAATGGTGAATGTATTCCATGGGGATATTCACGGGAGATTCAATCTGTACGGGGTGAATGCATCCCACAGGAGATTTATATTCACGGGAGATTCAACCTATGGTGATGGGTGTATTCTACGGGGGATTCAATCTGTACTGGGTGTATCTATCAAACAAGAGATTTAACCTGTGATGGGGGATGCATTCCACGGGTTATTTGTGGTGGGGGATGCATTCCACGGGTTATTTAGCCTGTGATGGTGGATGCATTCCACGGGTTATTTAACCTGTGATGGGTGGATGCATTCCACGGGTTATTTAGCCTGTGATGGTGGATGCATTCCACGAGTTATTTGTGGTGGAGGATGCATTCCACGGGTTATTTAGCCTGTGATGGTGGATGCATTCCACGGGTTATTTAGCCTGTGATGGTGGATGCATTCCACGGGTTATTTAGCCTGTAATGGTGGATGCATTCCACGAGTTATTTAACCTGTGATGGGTGGGTGCATTCCACGGGTTATTTAAACTGTTATGGTGAATGCATTCCACGGGTTATTTAGCCTGTTGATGGTGGATGCATTCCACGAGTTATTTAACCTGTGATGGGTGGGTGCATTCCACGGGTTATTTAATCTGTTATGGTGAATGCATCCTACACTGGATTCAATATGTATTTGATGGATGTTTCACATGAAAGATTTAACATGTGATGTATCCCACGAGATACGTATCTATCCACATTTTTATTCAAATATATTTATTTCTACTTACCTACATACAAATGAAATAGCCTACTCAAATTGACTTTTACATAACCAAGGGCACATAAAAATTAACACTTTCGTCAACATCTTGGAATCAATATTTGTTAAATGTCTTATTTATTATTTTCATACTTCGCATGTATACTAAATTAAAAATGATTTTGATATGATCACATAGGGTGAGTGTTTATGGTCCAGCTGTGAAAAGTAGATAAGATAATCGACCGTTAAACCAGTACGTTACCTTGACTAGGTAACACCCCAAATCATTGACCTACATCCATCACTTGACCGCGCACACACGCACTATACTAGCAACCATGCAAATATCAGGTGGAGTCAAGGTTAGACGCGCGGTTAGCATACCTGACTAACCTGCAGGTTTGAGATATCAATCTTTTCTCCGATATATGCGTTTTTCATTCCATCTAAGAAAGGCGTGTCAAACTCGTTTGATCTTAAGGACAACATTGAAGGGGAAAAAGCGTGGAAGAGGTGCCACATTTCAAAATACTGTTGTCATTATCTTAAGGTGGGATGGGACGGGAAGCGAGAAAAGGCCAGTGTTTTGGCAGTTTTTATGGCAAAACATTTATTTGGCCAAAGTCAATGAATTATTGCTCCATTACAAACATAGAGTATAATTTTCTTCCTATGTTGATATCAACAGTTCTTGAGTATCTGTCATGAGCACGGTGGCATTATCCAACAAACTTTTTAAATGAAGAGTAAAAGCTGCCATTAAATTCCTGAACACCTTTGACAGATTTTTTTTTTAATGGGCCACCGTGTGAAGCAAATTAAATTATATGTTTGTACTGGAGCAATATTTAATTTATTTTGACCGAAAAAATGCAAAAGACACTGGTTTTTTCCTCGCACCTTCTTCCATCCCACCTTAAGTAAAATGAATTCCAACTTAATATGTTAGTTCCCTATATAAAACAATATGATTAACTTTAATCGTTTAATTTAAATCAGTTGAACATGGGACTCTGAGCTGCATTGTATTGTATATTTATCAGCATATAGCAGTCCACCTAAGTCGCACATGGCTGTGATATCTGATAGCTCGCGATACTATTGATGGCTCATGTGTAGCTGATGATCCACACGTCCATCACAGACTCTGCCTTAAACTATGAGTGAAGAATGACCCTAAACATGGGACGGATCCTGGATAGCTCAGTGGTAGAACATTTGTGCGCTAAGCTAAGAGTTCCGTATCCAGGCGTCATTTTTCAACTAATAATTATTCAAATTAATAAAACTGTAATCTCCTTCATACGTACAGTGCCATACAGTAGCCCCATGGCTTCTTTGGTGCTGAGTGACAGCTCACAGCTGACAACTGACGGCTTTTGAAAAGTTACCAGACCAAATTATGTATCCCTACGCCGAACCATATGATCTGCAAAACCATGTGTTTAGCAGCTGTCACTTCTGTCAGTCAAAATTTAGGTATATACCTAAATTTTGACTTGTCAGAAGTCAGCTGTGAGCTGTCAGTCAGCACCAAAGAAGCTACGGGGCTACTATAGCTACAATTATATTCAAACTGTGTATTGATATTCATCTAATTGTTTTACCAAACCTTTTATTTGCGACAATCGTGTGAATGTTGGGTTTATAACTTGAACTGTGCCAAAGTCACTTTCATGTTGACTAATGTGTTTCAGACAGATGTTTGGTTCCATTTCCTGTGAGAAAACAAATGTTGACATAATAATAAGCAGCCAAACATTGCTCATAATTTTTGTTCAAATTCAACAGTTTGGGGAAATTTATCTCTGTTGAAGAAAGAAAACAAATTTGGTAAACCAACTTCACATGCCAAATCTTTACCAAGTTTGCTAATTTCCAACTATCGTATCTGCAAATGTTATATTTATTAGACGTTTAAATAAAATTTAATTGAGTCATATTGCATGTGTTTTTTTAGCACTACGTCTTACTTCCTACAAGGGCAGCCAATAATTTGGCAGGGGTGTGGGGGCTGGTGGGCATATCCCCTAACTGCTAAAGGCGAGGAAAAATTCTAAATATTAAACTCCTCTAGAAGCTATTTGAAGGTTTTTTTTATGACAACATAACCCTCTTAACTGCTGAAGGCTAGGAAAAATTCTAAATATTAAGCACCTCTAGAAGCTATTTGAAGTGTTTTTTGTGGCAAAATAGCCCTCAAATTGCCGGAGGATAGAACAAATTCTAAATATTAAACACCTCTAGAAGTTATTTGAAGTGTTTTTATGGCAACATAATCCCCCAATTGCCGGAGGCTAGAACAAATTCTAAATATTTAACACATCTAGAAGTTATTTGAAGTGTTTNTTTTTGTGGCAAAATAGCCCTCAAATTGCCGGAGGATAGAACAAATTCTAAATATTAAACACCTCTAGAAGTTATTTGAAGTGTTTTTATGGCAACATAATCCCCCAATTGCCGGAGGCTAGAACAAATTCTAAATATTTAACACATCTAGAAGTTATTTGAAGTGTTTTTTTATGGCAACATAACCCCCTAATTGCCGGAGGCTAGAACAAATTCTAAATATTTAACACATCTAGAAGTTATTTGAAGTGTTTTTTATGGCAACATAATCCCCCAATTGCCGGAGGCTAGAACAAATTCTAAATATTTAACACATCTAGAAGTTATTTGAAGTGTTTTTTTTATGGCAACATAATCCCCCAATTGCCAGAGGTTAGAACAAATTATAAATATTTAACACCTCTAGAATTTATTTCAAGTGTTTTTTGTGGCAACATAATCCACTCCTGATCTCCCTGTCATCGGCAGTCTAGTATAACATGAGAGAGACGCCTTAAACTATGCGGCAAGAGAAAGAGGTCACATTGTATGTGGGTTCATCCTAAGGTCCACGAGTCGCACACAGTCATGGATGGGGCCGCAAGCTTGACATGCCTGTTCTAAGATGCCTTGGGTACCGGATTCGATACCTGACATTGGCATCTGACTAGAAAATGTATTGGTTACAATGATGCGTCCCCTTTTACAGTGGTGGACTGGTGGTTGGTGGATTGGGTGGCGCGTTTTTTCTAAAGTTAAGATGGGGATGTATGGGACGTTAGTTAAGGGCAGTTATTATGGTAACACTTTTTTTTTGGTCTAAATAAATAAATTATTGCTCCAGTAGAAACATAAGAGTTTAATGTTCTTCACATGGTGATATCAACATTTGTTGAATATCTGTCATGGTCATGACCATAGCAGCACTAGATAATACACTTTTTAAATGAAGAGAAAAAGTTATCATTAAATTCCAAGACATCCTTGATAGATATTCAAGAACTGTTGAGGTTACCATGTGAAGAAAATTAAACTCTAGGCCTAGTTAGTTTCTCACTAGTCACATAGGGGGTCACGTGGACAAATGCGTCAATATACTCTGGTTTTGTTTGCTGGAGATGATGAGGTTAGGTTCGAATACTGACTGGTTCTACCAAGGATTGTTTTTCCTAAATAACTTTCCATTCTCCCTCCACGCAAATACGAGTAAATTTAATTTAAAATTCTACCTTCTTCCCTCATTAGTGTAAATATACAGATAGCCCCAGGGATAGAAAGACATGGAGCACAAAAATAATTTTTAAGTCTTGTGGTGATGTAAACAGTTGTTGAATATAAAGTGCACATGTTCTGATTATAAAAATATGAATTGGGGTCTATACTAAAAGGAGACTATTCTGAAACCGAACAAGACACAGAGGTTTTATTTCGGGGTGTGTTCTAATTAGAATTGGATGTGTTAAGCAAGGGGACGGTAAGATAGGCTTTTGAAAAGGTTACACTACCATCCAACCGATATGAAGCAGCGAGTGACTTTAAAACCTTTTACGAAAAAAAACAAACAACAGAAGGAAATATACTTGTGAAAGCTCTAACAGGCAGAGATTGATGGGGAAAATAAAATAACAGTGTATAAAAGAGAAAGTGGGCAAAAAATTGTATTGCATAAAATGTGTGCGAGAGATAGAAAGTGAACAAAGAAAACTTAGAGTAGCATAAACTACTTGGACGGACACACACACACACACACACACACACACACACACATATATATATATGCAAATATGGCAAATATATATTTTTTAAATTGAGGTTATATATATATTTGCCAATAGCTCAGAAAATGTTGGTTTTGTAAAAATATATTTCAAACATGTTGTTTATTTTTAATAGTACTACAACTTTGCAACGATAAGTTATTTCGTATCTTAAAGCGTTGCGGGGATAGTATCAACATTGCAGATATCCCGCCTTTGTAAAGTACTCTCTAAGTAATTTTTCCCGCTAAAGTGAGATGCGCCATTTTGATTATAATGTTAAATTGTGCCTAGATACGAATTTTAGTCAAGATCTTTAGGGCCTGTAACGGATTCTGAGAACACAGATTTTTTCTTCTCTTTTCCCCATTGATAGACAACCCTTAAATTAAGATCTAGATATCTAGTTTCAAAAACTCCCCGGAGAATCCTATAAAAAAAAACCCATAGATACTGTACTAAGTTTTAGTCTGTTCGGTAAAATGTTTTCGGCTTTAGTCCGAGATACAGACAGAGGACATCACAAAAACAACTTTTTCTGTTTCAGGGGGGTCATGAAACGTAGACATTTATTAAAATCTTGCGGTGGATATTTTTTCCCCGAAGGGTCGAAAGAAAGTAATAATATATGATTAATAAGGTTATTTAATTTTTAGCTAAGTGGTGGGGTGGGGGTGTGGAGGGAAACCCACTTTTTTTTGTATGTGCAAAGTGTTTTACCAACTGTCCGTCTTGTCCGCACATTCACACAAATGGGGTAAAGATGGGGAAGGTAGGATTTATAGTACCCACATTCACGTGAAGGGGAGAGTGGAGAACCATTTATACAGTACACCTGACCAGGACTTGAACCCCTATATCCCCGTCCTCACGTGAGTGTGATGCCTTAAACCATGTGGCCACTGAAGCTGGTTTTAATATTTTAAATTGGGAAAAGCTCATTGGAGCACGACACCACTCCAAGTATATCCCCGTCATCACGCGAGTGTGATGCCTTAAACCATGTGGCCACTGAAGCTGGTTTTAATATTTTAAGTTGGGAAAAGCTCATTGGAGCACGACACCACTCCAAGTATATCCGATCAGGGATCTAACCCAGGCGTCCTTGATCAGAGTCAAACAAGCTAACGCACCTCTTGACTATACCGATAACTGCGGCGTTGAGAGTGTGTCACCTTTCTTAACCGTAAGCTGGGCCTACAATTGTCTTTTATTTTAAGGATGTTGTGATTGTTGTTGTCGTAAACTACTTTACTTTCTGAACTAAGCAGATCTAAGTTCTAAAACAAACATTTTTGGATATCCCCCATAAAATACACAAGGTAATTCCACATAGTTATAATAATAATTATTATTATTATTGTTATTATATATATATATTTTTTTTTTCATCACCACGTCTTAATTAACTGTTCAGGTTATACGCATATATGATAATTACTCTAATCGGGTAGGGATGAGGAAGGTTGCATTTTAGAGGTAATGTACCCGCATTCGCGTGGAAGAGGAGTGGGAAACCATTTAGTAAAAAAATCTTCAGTATTCTTGACAAGGATTCGAACCCCGATTTCCCTGTGCTCAGCAGGTCTGTTTGGACACGAGAGTGACGCCTTAGACTGTTCGGCCAATGAAGTGGGTTGTAACTTATACTGCACAATTATTAATATGTAGCAAAATATCATAAAAAACCTTTGTTTATGAACCTATGAACTGTTAATTTTAGAAAGAACAAAGGATTTTCAACACACACAAAAATTTAAAAGTGGCAGACGCATCCTCAAAGACTGAATTACTCACAGTTTTTTTTGTGACCCACATATTATAACACGTCCGGGTCATCCGCATCAATGGGATAGAGATCATAAATGTAAAATTTAGAGGAAATGTACCCTCATTTTCGTGAAGGGAGAGGGTAGATTGGGAAACCATTTTGGGGAGAAAAAAAACTCAATTCACCTGGCCAAGATTCGAAACCCGTACCTCCTCGTCCCCTGTAAAACCAGACACCTTTACTCACATACCCTACAGGTGCGGGTGATTCACAGTTGATGAACGATTCGTTGAAGAAAAATCAAAATAACACATTGTATCAGGTAAAAAAACAAATGTGAAATAAGGTCGGATAGCCATAATGGAGTTCTCCTTATTTATCCGTGTGTCTGTCTACCCACGACCGCAATGTGGTGAGAGCCGAGGTTGAATGATAGCTGGTCCATTCAGCTTTGCGGCCGTGAATTCCACGTAGTAGAAGTGAAGATCACCTTTCACTTTCACGGTTAGCGCACTAGAAAAAAAACCAAAAACCTCTGCAAGATGTCAATAACTTTGCGACGTGCCACTATTGTGGCTGACGTCAGTTACTGTCTTTTCACGCTGAAGTGAAATGAAAAAGGTGCGTGCAGGGTTTTTTTTATTGACTAATATGTTGTTGACTGTAAGGCGAAAGTGTTTGTCAATGTTTAATGATACCTCTCAGTGTCGCACCCACGTGGAGGAGGAGGGCAAGGAGGCTTAAGCCCCCTTCCCTCTCCCAACACCCCCCACCCAAACCATAATCCTGGGCTAAGCGAAAACTCCACATGGCTTAAAAATACGTTTTTATGAATCTAATTATTAATTTATCGCATCGGTGATCTCAATAATAGTAATTAATTGGTTCATAATGTGCACTTTAAATACCCTAGTTTTTAACAATGTTAGTATTTCTTATCATTCTTTGAGTGTCCTTATTTAATCATGCACATTATACACGTATTAGCTTAGCGCATTGTTTAAATTATGTTTTAATTTTGTTCTTAACTCACATAACATTACCACATTAGTAACTTACAACAATGCAACTATGTACTGTGTAAAATATTTAAGTAAACATAACTGGTAGGCCGATGTTGTTATCTTCAGCTACGTAAGTATATCTAATGTTATTAATTTTGCCACAAACATTATTTCTCGTGTCAAGGTGACCTGGTGGTCTAGGGGTAAGGTGTCGGACTTCTATGCTGGCGGCCGGGGTTCAACCTTCGGTCCCGGCAAAGATTTATCTGATTACCAAACCCTTCCTTCATCTCTGACAAGACATCTTGTGAATGTGAGGAATGCCAGGTCTCCACCGTGGTTCGGATTCCACGTTAAACTGTAGGTCCTTCATTTCATCTCACAATCACCCTACCATTACACATTAGCGTAAGTGCGTATAAACCGAACGGGTAGTAGGACGCGGTGCTAATAATAATAATAATAATAATAATAATAATAATAATAATATTTCTCGTGTCTAAAACTTGCCCTTCTCACCTTTTTTTTACTGTACCATTAATCTACCCTTTAATTAACTTCCCCCTAGAGATATCTAATATTAAAAAAATATATCAAAACTATCAATATAGTTTGAAGCCTCGCCCCCAATAACAATCTTGCATACGCCACTGAATTCTTTAGAATTTCTATAAATATTTTTAAAAAAAGAAACCACTTTCAGAGCACCTATCCGCGAAATTCTGGACCTGATGTATACGGAGAGAGACTATAGGTGTTAAATTCGCCAGGAATGGTAAAGGTACAGGTCGAAGTGTATTATCTTTTTGATGAGGCTTTCGTGGGTCGGAGGCAAACTGCATTTTACTTTTCTAGGACATCTTCTAGAGATGGAGTGGGAGGGGCTTGGGGCCATGCATTCGCGTCAGTCTAAAATGTCTACCTATTGTTGGCCGCCACAACTTTGAAGTAAGTCAGGTAATGTATATAATTTATTCAAGGTATTTAACGTGCACTTTCTGAACCGACTGACAGCACTTATAAACTAACTTCAATCTAGAAATAGATGACCTTGTAGTCTAGGGGTAAAGTGTCAGACTTCTGTGCTGGGGACCGGTGTTCAATCCTCGGTCCCACCACAGATTTATCTGATTACTAAACCCTTCCTTCACCTCTGACGAGACATCTTGTGAATGTGGGGAATGCCAGGCCTAGACCGTGGTTCGGATCCCACGTTAAACTGTAGGTCCTCCATTTCATCTCTACAATCACCCTACCATCACACATTAGCGTAAGTGCGTTTAACCCGAACGGGTAGTAAGACGCGGTGCTAATAATAATAATAATAATTAGCACCGCGTCTTACTACCCGTTCGGGTTAAACGCTTTAAGTACTAATTACGCTAATGGATTAGGAATTTTGAAGGTTGAACTAGAGGAAGTGAACCCGTATTTGCGTGGAGGGAGAGTGGAAAACCATTTAGGAAAAACCACCCCCAGTTCACTCGACCGAGATTCGAACCTCGGTCTCCCCGTCCTCAGCATTATTATTATTATTATTATTATTATTAGCTACCGCGTCTTACTACCCGTTCGGGTTATACGCACTTACGGTAATGTGTAATGGTAGGGTGATTGTGAGATGAAATGGAGGACCTACGGCTTAACGTGGAATCCGAACCACGGTCGTGTGTGCCAAGCTGATCTAAAAAAATAAATAGCTCCCCACTATCCCTCCACGCAAATGTGGGTACACCTACTATAAATACTACCTTCCCTATACCCGCCCAGTTAGTGTAAATTTGCCAACAGGATGTTACCTACAAAAAAAAGGTTATTCCCCTTTTAGCTAAAAATTGAAATGCAAGTACACTTGATCTAAATACAAACTTCCTCATCCCTAACAAATTAGCGTAAATAGTATAAATTCGTTTTACCCGAATGGGTAGCAAAACGTCGCGATAAAAAAAAATTGACAACATAAATAGGAGACAACCACTACTGGTCAAAATACGGTAGAGTGGCTGACGTTTTGTATTGTAATAGACTATATATCTATAATATATTTGTATGTATATTACATAGTAGTATATATTAGTATATATGTATATTAAACCTATATAGTTTAATGTGTACATTAGTATATATTTTATAGTTAACTGCTCGCAAACACACACAATAAAAATACTTGCATTATTAAAAAGAAATTATATTAGCGATTTTGTCATGGTTAAGATTGTTGAGACTGGCCTGCTAAAGACGGGAAGGTCGGGGTTCGAATCCCGGTTGGGTCTCCTGAGGTTGGTATTCCTTAAATGGTGTCTCACTCTCCACGCAAATGAGGGCACATTACCTATCAAATGCTTCTTTCCGCACAATACAACCCATTTCACTACATCATATCTAGACAATTATCTAGTGATTAACAGAATGTGACTCGCTCCAGTGGTCGAATGGGCTAAGGTGTAACACTCTTAGTCGACTGAACTGTCGATAAAACAGGGCTTGAAATTTTAATCCCATTCCGGTGTACTTAAGGTGTTTTAGTGTGAATTGGCTGTAGGTAATAGAATAGTTAGGTAGTAAAATCAGTTTTACATTACCTATTGTTTACACCCCACCCCCCTCCAAGTGTATATTCTGGTGCCTAAATCTCATTTTATGTTTAATGACTGTTTGCCCGCATATTTAAACATTTTTGGTGCCGAAGAATCTACTCCCTAATCATAACTGTGTTAGGGGCCCCGGGTTCCATTCCTGTTTTGCTCAAAGATTTATTATTGGTAAATTGTTGGATGGGAGACTGGATGTTGTGTTTTTCTTAATAATATAATATTAGCACCGCGTCTTACTACCCGTTCGGGTTATACGCTTTAAGTACTAATTACGCTAATGGATTAGGAATTAGGAAGGTTTAATTAGAGGAAGTGAACCCGCATTTGCGTGGAGGGAGAGTGGAAACCCATTTAGGAAAAACCAGCCCCAGTTCACCCGACCGAGATTCGAACCTTGATCTCCCCGTCCTCAGCAGTCGAGCTCAACACGACTAGCGCGTTAGCCAACTACGCCACCGAGGCGGGTGTGTTTTTCTTAATGTTAAGCTAGTTTGTAAGTCATATGTTGAGTGTTCGAAAAATGCACGTAAAATACACACAATATTTTTTTTATTATCTGGAGTTGGTTTTATCAATTGATTTATCCACAGTTCCAGACAAATAACGGTGCACTTATTCTCAGCAACTTTTCCCATTCATAAGGTATATTTTAAATTTAAATTAGTACTTAAAAGTTGCTAATAGCCAAAACACAAACGCCAGACGTAGCACTACTGTAATTGTAACTATAAAATTAAAGCTCTGCTGAGCTTAACACCAATGAATCCCCACCTTCTGATAACAGTTGAAAATGTTAGCTAATGTCCTCTTGGAAAGGCCAAACACAACTTTTTAAAAGCACCTTAGACGTTTGTCTACCAGTTGTGAGAGATTAGTGTTGTTTTAGATCTATACTTTGATGTTGACCTAAATTGTGTTTGGCGATTTAATCGTAATTGTTATCGAACGTAAAACTAATGTTATAATCGACTTATTATATTATAATAAATCTAATAAGGTATCGATTAGTTAGATAATTGTTTAATAAAGTGCATACACACTCGCATCTATAGAGGGGGAAACAATTTGTTTCAACTGTCTTGTGAAAAACATCTTTAGTTCATTATACTTCCCAACTTACTCATCGCAGGTGATTTTGTGCAGTATCTATTAAAATATGGTTTAATACAGTAGTAATAATAAACCCAATAAGACACAATTATTGGTATAAACCGATCTTAAAATGTATTGCTTTAAAGTGTATAATCTTTGTATAACTTGATAAGTTTCCAATATAAAAGCTGAGTCAAGCAGGCTGTGTGCCAGTGGATACAATTCAGGATTTTCACAAAAGCAGTTTATTACAAAACTATCGGAATGGATACCATTCCGAGTAGAGACAATTCAGTCCCCTCCTCAAAACAGTGCCTGTATTTTTTTTAAGAGGGGGAAGGGGGCGGATATTCTACAGTGGCTTGTGGGTAAATCCCCCGACAAAGGACGGCAAGGGATTTTTTTTTTTTTAACATTCGATCTTTCTTGAGGTAGTTTAAATGTTTTTTCAAACAAAATTGGGTTCGTAGACGTTATGAATTTTATAAGACTTCAATAATCTACTAGCCTACACTTTTAGTAGGATTAAAATAAATATTACTAAAGCTTTCGTAAGAAGGAGTGGGCTATTGAACTCCCGAAAGACCCTCCTTTGATACGACGCCCCTAGTTGTGCTGCTTACTCTACACACTAGATAACTACACATGATCAACTACAGTTTCTCAACTTAACTGGACTGTATTACAGCCATCCAGCAAGTCCACCTGATAGACGGGTATGTAGTTGGTTACTCAGCAGTGGCATCACGCACACCATTGACGTCAAACTTTGGTCGGGTCGAGTCGTTGAAAAGCCCGCAAGATGCGAGCAGTGTTCCACGCATGCGCGCTACCATCAAGTTCATTCTCAACAACGTCAGGACCACTGGGATGATGATGCGGGCGAAACATGACTATTCTCGTGGACGAGGACAACTCGATTCCTCTAATTTAATCTTATTCTGTTTCATTAAAATTTAAAGCCCGATCTTCGTTTCTTATTGACCCTGGGGACAGAAGGTTTCTGGTTCGATCCCAGGGAATGGTTGTATATATTCTCTTGCGTTTTGATTTTGTTTCTTGTTTTAATTTAGCACAAAACATTCCAGGGGCAAGAATTGAACTATCTTAACTTCCGTGTGACCCACCATCTCATATTGAAATAACTCAAATTGCAGAAATAAGCAAATTATACAATTGAATCTGACGGTAATGCTCGCTAACTTCTATGTAGTTTCCAGAATCGTAAGTATAATGTTATTTGTGTAGTGTTTGTATAAATGGACGGGTGGGTGTGGGTTTGGGTATGTGTGTGTTTGTGTACTATACCTACCTATGTGTGTACTATACCTACCTATATGTGCACTACCTATCAAGTATGGCCCTCGGCCAATTCCCCAAGAAGTTATACAGGTTAAATTAGTTTGAAAGTCGTGCGTTGATATATTATGTGAGTTTAGAAAGTGCACGTTGTGAAGTGTGTTAAGCCCCTTCCTCTTCACCTCCCCCTCCCTTTCCGGAACAAAATAGTTTTAACTTTTAAGTTTATGTTAGCTAATTCTAGTTTTAAGGCTATCGAATACAAACATTTTTTTTATGTATACAGTAGAAATCCGAATCGGGATCATCCTAAATTCTTGTTTATTCGGAGCACCCTTTTGACTAAAAAAAAGCTTTATATCGATAATAATTGAAATGCTCCGATTACAATCATGTCCTACAAAATAAAGTACAGTGGCGCTACGTTTGCTGTTAAAAGAAGGTAGAATTTCTTTATTTTTTCAAACAAGCTGTAGGCATTATTTTGTCTTTGTAAACCCAAAATCTCATATTATTCCTCACACTTTTTCATATTGTAAATACATACGTTGTTATTTTATTGACATATCTAGCACATGCCCAGTTTTGTACGTACCCTTTTCGGTCGCCGCGTGATCTGACGCGCTACTTTCGTGTTGGACTAAACTGCCGAAGACGGGGAGATTGGGGTTCGATCCCGGCCGGGTGCACTGAGGGCAATTTTCCTAAATTGTTTTTCCACGCTCCTTCCACACACAAATGCGGGTGCTCTTAATCTCAATTAACCCTTCCTAATCCCTAAACCATTGTTGTAATTAGTACGGGTAGTAAGACGCTGTGCTAAAAAAAAAGTATTGGATGTCCTTGACATTGAAAAAAAATTCCCCAAATTACATATTATCCAGATTGAAGCTGTTTCCATCAAATTAGGATGTAGCCGTGTTGATGCTCGACTGCTGAGGACGGGGAGATCGAGGTTCGAATCTCGGTCGGGTGAACTGGGGGTGGTTTTTCCTAAAATGGTTTTCCACTCCCCTGCCACGCAAATGCGGGTTCACTTCCTCTAATTCAACCTTCCTAATTCTTAATCCATTGGCGTAATTAGTATTTAGAGCGTATAACCCGAACGGGTAGTAAGACGCGGTGCTAAATAATAATAATAATAATAAATAAAAAAATTGGATGAATGAGTTTCTAGTGTATTTTCAAAACACAGTTTGTGAGAGCGTTGATTTCGATTACCTGATGGGGCAAGATAGAGAGAACAAATAATAATATGTCTATAGAGTGGTCGGCAACATGTGCGAGCGAGCAGCCTTGGCACGGTTTGCTTGTCCACCTTGTAGTCACGCCGGGCCAATACATACACGATATGTTGAGAGTGTCTAGAGGACCATCACTCCCCACGGGCCCGGTTTAGCTTTGTTTCATCCCCCCTTCCGAATATAGTAGAGCTTTGGTTGGGAGCACCGTTTAGAAAATATGAACACATTCTATTTACGGTCAACATTTATACTATTTTACTATATTGTTAGTGTTAGTATTGATAATACCTTTCAAAAGGGACAGCTGCAGATCACATTACCTGACGTATGAATACGTTAAAATAAATCTGATAGTTTTTTTCTATCTTTCGGATAGAAACCCGCCTCGGTGGCGTAGTTAGCTAACGCGCTAGTCGTGTTGAGCTCGACTGCTGAGGACGGGGAGATCGAGGTTCGAATCTCGGTCGGGTGAACTGGAGGTGGATTTACCTAAATGGTTTTCCACTTTCCCTTCACTCAAATGTGGGTTCACTTCCTCTAAATTCAACCCTCCCAATTCCTAATCCATTAGCGTAATTAGTACTTAAGCGTATAACCCGAACGGGTAGTAAAACGTGGTGCTAAATAAAATATATATATAAAAAACAGCTCTTCCGATGAAAATTGAACTGTAACTACTGGCGCATTTCATCAGATGAGCTTCATGTTCACATTTAATTTGGTTAAAAATTAACTTGAAATGAGTTTCAAAAAACAGAAAATACACACTAGTACAATATTATAATGTTTAAAATAAATGGTATTGAACTCCTCAAGGACTTTCTCTCTCTATTGTTAAAAAATTGAAATATTTACTTAATTCTCTCAAAATATATGAAACAAAATCATAAACACTAGCAAACCCGAGCTATTTCCAATATTTTATTGGGGGTTGCATATATTATGGTTATCACATTGATTTTAAATTCCCTATTTATAAATTTAAACCAATAAAAAAGGGTAAATATTGACTTTTGAGTCGAAAATGATGGAGACAGATCATTGCTGTACAAACATTTTTTCCTAAGAGGTTAAAGAAAAAAAAAACACTTTTCGAGGGAATTTCTTTATTTACTTACCATATGGCATTGGAGAATTATTGCGTTAAAACTTTAGTATCTTTGTTCAATTAAAAATCACAAAATTATTTTTATATATTTGCTAATATTATCTCAGAAACTATGGGTTTTATAAAGGTAACTTTCAAATAAATATTTTTTTAATTTTTAATAGTACTCAAATTTTGCAATGATAAATTATTTTGTATTTATAAATATTTGCGGAAATACAGAAATGTCCGGTTTTGTAAAGGACCCTAAAATTCATTTTCAAGGGAAAATTAAAATAGCCATTTTATTTTTAATCCAATTCAACTCCTAGATACGAATTTTAATCAAAATCCTTAGAGTAAAATTTGAGAAAAACGTTCTTTTCGTTTTTCGTCCTTTAGTAAACTACTCTTAAATTTTTTGTTAGACAGACACACAGACAGACGGAATTGCAAAAACAACTTTGTAGCGTTCAGGGGGTCATGAAACGTCGACATCCATCAACATCTCGGGTTGGATTTTTTTTGACTGTCGCAATACTTTACTGCGTCAGAAAAGTTAAAAAATGTATATATTTGCGTGTAGCTTGAAAATTATTGGTTTTATAAAAATAAGTTTCAAATAAAAGAGTTGTATTATAAATAAACATACATATATGCATGATAATAAATTTTATATCTTAAAAAGTTACGGGGATATTATAAAAAATAAGAATTTACGCATCAGACCGGAACCCTTAAAGTCATTTTAGCGAAAAATTGAGAGTAGCCATTTTGTTTGTAATATTGATTAATATCTATCATTGAAATTTAATCAAAATCGTTAGAGATAATGTTGATAAAATCAATTTTTTCTCTTTTTGCCCTTCAGTAAACTACCCTTAATTTGAGGGTTGGATATCCAATTCCAAAAACTCCTCGAGGCAACCCTATGAAAATCCTAGATACCAAGTCTTAGCCAATCGGTAAAATAGTTTAGGCTCTACACCAAGGTACAAATAGCTGGACAGTCAAACAGACGGAAATTCAAAAACCACTTTTTCAGATTCGGGAGGTTATGAAACGTCGAAATTTATCAAAATCTCGAGTTACATTTTTTTGACGCTCACAATACTTACTTTAACTTTAAGGGAGCGAGAAAGTAAAAATTAGTTTAGCCTATCACCCCAGTCTTTAAGTTACAAATATATTATCGGGACCTGATGAAGAGAACAGGGGAAAGGGGGGAAAGTCTAATTTTAACTTAAGTTGAGTTAGTGCCGTCATTTGTTACACAATCACGAGACCTTTCCAATGCACTTTAGATTACGGTTAAAAGATGTTTCTGTTATATTTAAATTAATAATAATAATAATAATAATGATAAAAAGAATTTACTGGGGTTCTTATGGGGTTGAAATATAAAAGCTACTGACTTGGAGAATGTGTATTATGTGACTTTACCCCCCTTTTTATCCTCTCATAAAATATTTTCTTAAAAAAATACTCATTTCTCGATATTTTCTTTCAATAGAAACCTTTTGTTTGCATGATAAATGTTTTAAACTATAAATGCATGGCCAATTTTCCTTATTTTATTCGAGCTAGAAAATTATGTCAGTAAATGTTTAAAATAGCCCGCTGGGGGGGCAACTGGAGCTATGAGGTGCGTTAAAGATGTATTCATAATTCCCGATTTATTAAAGAACATACATTTAATTATTATACTACTATAAAGCCACATGGCTGACTCACTCACTGACATTGATGTTCGCCCACATCCAGATGAACTAGAAACTTGAAATTTGGCAAACTTATAACTTCTAGCCTGTAACCGACGGGAATATTCATAAAAAGTTAAAAAAAAACTAGTTTTTAACCCCCGAAAAAAAATTCAAAATTTCGGAGCAAATTTAAAGTAGGTGCGGACCTTTCTTAGGAAGTATCTTGTGGCTAACCGGTAAGACCTATCAAAAAACTGCTCTGAAACTACATTAGTTTACAACCACTTGCAAAGGAAACTCTCTGAGGGCGGAGCCCCCAACGAGCAAAGCGAGTCCAGTCTAAAGCTTGATTCACACGTTCGTCAAAAATAGAAAGCAGAATCTGTCTCAGTGGCGCAGTAGTTCCTACTCCGTATGTTTACCCATGATGCATTGCAACACTAACCTAGAACAGCTGATTATTAACATATTTTATTTTGTAATGGATAAACAAATATCTTAGATGATCCTACCGATGGATGTTTTCAAATTATAATGCTATGTTGTGTGCAAGTTATAATGTTGTGTCCAATACATCAATAAATACGCTTTACATTAACGAGTTATTTCAAATCTCCTCACAACGGCCAACGGGGCTGTCTGCTAGTTTCTGACGCTAGAGCGCATGCGCACTGATTTAAGATGGCTGGTTCTCCTGAGCCTAACATCTCGAGCAGAGTGGACAAAGTAGAGAATAGTTGAACTTAAGCAGAACAGCTCGCGCCGATTAAGTGGAAATCTTGTGATTGGCTTAGAGCGCGTCACGTGACCACGTTTCTGTTTTGCGCTAGTTTTTCGGCGAACGTGTGAATCCACAGTAACACAAGTAACTAGAGTAGCGAGATAGGCCATGCAACCACCGACGACTTTAAATCTTATTTTTATAGAATGATGCTTTTTATGTTATTAAACTGAACTGAAGTCTACAATTTGCATTAGTCCCTTGAATAACTTTTTATACTTTCAATTCACTCTTTTTGCGACTTAATATCGTGTCTTCTTAGAAAAACAGGCTATGTTGGAAACCACAGATGTTCAAAATATAATTGTGAAAAATTGTTTACAACCAAGTGGCTCCAAAACTTCAATTATATTTCTTTTTGTATTCTAACATTTATTTAAAAGATAACTTGCAGTCATCTCAAAATTAGTCAATTTTGTTAAATCCATTCAATATTTCAGGCTAAGCTTAGTCCCAAAATGTTGCGCTTTTTATTCTTCTTCGATTCCATATCTGCCACACTCACTCCCACTCGAGAGATGGGACAGAAAAGGCAGGTATTGTCTACCACGGGGTAAGATAGCTGTGACGGTGATGCGAACAGCCAGCAGGGCTATTGCGTACGTACATCGGAATGGTCTCTAAAGTAGTTAGGAACGATTGCGTGTAATTCTCGACAAGTGTGATTGTGTACGCTCGGTGCTGCTCCGTCGACGGAAACGCAAAACAGCAGCAAAGTACACATACAACCGTTATAACAGGCGACGCGAACGCAACTAACATAACATGCCCCCAATGGCTTAGAAACCTTATATTTTAAGTTTTGTAGTTTTATAAAATTGGATTAAAAGGTATTATCCTATTTTCAACGACATTTAGCGCCAAATGCCACAATTCTGTAGTTATCATATAGATCTAGTCTTCATTAAACAAATAACGTATTTTTGTTTTATCAGGGTCATAACACACAATTTTAGGATAATCGAGGATTGTTTTAGTGGTTTTGAAGCTTCAGAACTGTCATTTTCATAAGCAACACTGCAGTGTAAGGTTATTTCCTTACAAGTAGGTGGCATCCTTAAACCCTCTAATCTCCCGGGACAGGATCAGGGGAGTGAATTTTACGGAGCATCACCTTATGAGGTGCTGTAAAGTAACACTGAAGTAAATAAAAACCTTATCTATTTTGTGTAAAAGAGTACTTTGATGATATAACGATGTTGACCTTGTGGTCTAGGGGTAAGGTGTTAGGCTTCCGTGCTGGGGGTCCGGGGTTCAATCCTTGGTCCCGGCACGGATTTATTTGATTGCCAAGCCCTTCCTTCACCTATGACAAGACATCTTGTGAATGTGAGGAATGCCAGGCCTCCACCGTGGTTCGGATTCCACGTTAAACTGTAGGTCCTCCATTTCATCTCACAATTACCCTACCATTACACATTAATCATAGTTATTAATGGCTTGTCCAAAGGTGTATGGATTATAAAGGGAGTTTAGAGGAAGTGTATTGCATTTTCGTGGAGAGAAAATGGGATGACTACAGAAATACATCATATTATGGAAAACCACCTCTGGTGCACCCGACCAATCTATATATAGGGTCTATATTTTTTTTAGTATTGAGCCTTATATTACTTGTTCGGGTTTTATGCAACTCACATTAATTAATCTGATAATACAGGAGGGAAAGGTGGATTTAAAGACTTAAGGGTGCCTTTAAACGGGCCATATTTTACTGCAATGTGTTGCTGCAATTATGTAGCCGTTGTGTGACTGGCTATATTGCAGCCATATATTGAAATGTTGTTCGTGTGTTGCCGGTGTTGTCTACTTGGTGTGGACAACTTTTCGAATAGCTCAGCCATATCTATTTCTGTCTCCCTCTCTGCAATCTGAAAACTTCGTTTATATTGTAAAACAACATGTTGGCCAACACGACCCCAACAGGTTGTGTTACAATATAAAAGCATTCCTAACTTGTTGGGAGGTTCTGCGCATGCGCTAGAGAGTCGAGTCATTCTCTAGCCCTGGAAACGCACATGTTTTGTGGCTGTAGATAAGGCTACCATAAAGCGCAGAGTTGTAGCAAATTTTTCTCCCGGAGTCACAACAATTTTCCTTTCCATTTTACCACGTAAATAAGAATACAGAAGTGTAACCAAGCATTCAAAGTCCACATATTACATGAGTACAAAGCTATCAAATCCACTTTGCAAATGTAGGTAATTCATTAGGTAATTCATTATTACCATGTACGCACTTTCAATTTGACGTTTAGCAAAAAAAATTAAATAATTAAAACCTCCTGCCCCCATTTCTTACATTTTTTTTCTACTAGAGTACACTTCCTGTCAACACAATAAATGAAGAACAGCAAGTAATACGTCGTTATCCATGGCTAGAAATGTGTGGACTGATTAAAAACTAGCGGAGGACCCAGGATGTTGGTCCCACAAGTTGGCGACAATGAACGCAGCTAGCTTTTCCTCGTGTGTTGTCTCCTACTTGTTACATAATAAACGAGGTTTAAGTATATCAAACTATTGTAGGAATCTCCAGGTGCCAAAAAACGAAGTGTTTGCCAATCTTGTATTTGTTATAGCTTTCCTCATATTCGTATCTTTATTATTATTATTATTATTATTATTATTATTATTATTATTATTATTGGGCCAAGTATGTTCACTAACAGCTCAAAATCACTTTTTGGCATTCTTGTAAATTATTTAAATAGATAAGAGTTGGTCGCTATGTAAACAATCAATCATATGGCAATGTGTGGCTGCGAACATTGCTCAGAAATCCCGAACGAAAACGGTAATATTGCAGAGCAATATTTTTGGGAAATATTTTCGGCAATGCGCAATTTTAATTGCCCGTTTAAAAGCACCTTAAGATCATAGTAAACTACTAATGAAAATAAACAGACTGAAATATTCTAAAATTTGAACACCGGCCTTCAAGATGAAAGTCAAGGGCGCCAACGCTGTATTAACTCTAATGGTGTTTTAGTGAGTGATTATTATTTCATTATTGTTCTCGGGTGACTTAATCCACTTTTCCTGCCCGCTTAGTAACTAAGTAATGCATGATCGATTTAAAGGTTGATGCTGCAGCTACCAGCAGGTGATTTTGTTTGACGCACAACATTATGTGATGACGTTCAGGGTTAGTGTCTCGCTCGGTACAGTCAGTGTCGGTTAACTTGAGATGGGACGAGAACCAGCAGGGTCGTATCGTCTCTGGCCCGGGTTCCCTTTGTGAGGCGCTTCGTATGAGGGTTGGACGCTGCCACCTCCCCCACCATTACTGAACTACCCGCACTGGTGGAAACACTCTCTGGTCTGATTTGTCAAAGATGGGAAGATCGGGATTTGAATCTCAGTTGGATGTTCTGGGGAGGTTTTCTATAAATAGTTTCACAATTTCCCTCTAGGCAAATGCGGATACATTTTCTCTGAAATGATTCTTTATTATATCTATTGTAGATAGTCCGTACGGGTAATAAGGTCCGTGTTTTTTTCTTCAGTTTTTTATAGTTATTTTCTTTTCTTTTTTGCTAAAATAAATCACATATTGCTTTAGTATGTGTTTAGTTGATACACGTTAAACTGTAGGTCCTTCATTTCATCTCACAATCACCCTACCATTACACATTAGCATAAGTGCGTATAACCCGAACGGGTAGTAAGACGCGCTACTATTCATAATAATATTAATCCTATTTTGACACAGTACATCAATCTTGGCCTAATATTTAATAGCGAAAGTCTCATAGAATTTTTCATGTCGATTAGTCGCGAACGATATTTAGTTTTTATTAAAACTGCTGTTGAAATTTCTCTCTCACAATTATGTAATTATAAATGGCTTGTAATGATTTGTCGCGACCCCCAGAATACGCGACGCACAGTTAAAGAACCTGTGTACTAAAGCACAATTTTCAATTATATAAAAAAAATTGTTTTTGCATAAAAATATCAAATATGCTGTCACGTTCCCTTTCATTTCAATTTAAGACTCAGAAAATGTAAAAAAAAAAAAAAAAAAAAAAA